>JAMZAV010000335.1:600000-799072 GCA_024449915.1 Sweltsa coloradensis | reverse complement strand
TTTTTTTTTTGTTGTTTAAGGAAAATTTTTTTTGGGGAAAGGTAAAAGTCGGGGGTGATAAGGTGAAGAATCGGACTGGGCCCCGGGGTTGGGGATAATTAAAATGATTCGTCAAGTGAATGTAGCACTCAGACTTTGATAGTCTGTACACAGGGGTAAAAAAAAAATAGAATTAAAGAAACAATAAAAGTTGGGATTCAAATGACTTTCCATACCTGCTTATGTTATAGCCTCGGCTTGGGCCCAGATCTATAGGCCTAACCCCTAGGCCTGGGCTGGCCTGTTCTTGCTTTTTTGTGACAACCAACTTTTTTTTAAAAACTGCTTAAAAAAGGCGGCCTAGGCCTTCATTTTAATGCCTATGTTTAATGCTATAGCCAAGGCCTGACCTTGGAAAAAACCAAATTTACATTTGATATACGGGCCTATTTAGTAGTTTTGGGACAGGCAAACAGTAGGTCCTGTCAAGGCCCTACATGAAACAAAAGGGGCCCCAACTCACTAAAAATAGCCTGGGGGTCAGGGCCAAGTTTTGTTCATATGGCCCTAAGGACCTACATATTAGCCTAGTAGTAGGTAATTTTGTAAAAATTTGCATTTTTATTAACAAAACAGGGTATAATATTATTTTTTTGCATTTTTGCACAATTTTTAATTAAGGCTGAAATAACTTTTAAAAGTATAGATATAAAACATTGCAATAAACAATTTAACTATAAAACAAAGTAGAAAACAATTTTCTCATATGAAGTGTTGTCGTATCCTCTCAGATCCTACTTCCCCAAGTAATTAAAATCAGGTGGCAAAACGCTTAACATTTTTAAATCTTTTTCCCTTGGGATTTTTTTGTACTTTTTTTTTTTTCTTGTGTGGAAAAATGCATTATGTGTTATAACAATGAAATAGTAAAAAAAATCAATCTATTTGGAAAACTTTTAAAAAACGTAAATTTATACGTTACATAGAGTCGTTTAAAAAATTTTTCAAAATTAATTTAGTTGGCACCCTTTTTTTCCTAAAACAATCATTTTTCTAAAAACCGCCTTTTTGCATTTAAGGGGTTTTTGGGCTTAGGGGGGGAGCATGCCCCCGCATTTCAGTTGGAAACCCGGGCCCCCAATTTCATATCGGCAAAATTTTTTTTTTAAATTTTTTCACAAAAAAAATTTACAAAAACTTGTGTGATGTCGTTTTTCGAAATTGTAATAAAATGGGCTTAAAAAAAATTGCGCACTTGGACAATATTTTGAAAATTTACCTTCACTTAGGCTTTATAAAAAAATTACAAACTTTTTTTGGAAATTACATCACACAAGTCCTAATTTCAACTTTTTCTTAAAAATAAAAAAAAATTCCCAAAATCTGTGGTAGTTCCGCTAAACTACTAACTACAAAGCATGTTTTCCCATTTTAGCCTTTTTCACCCCCCAGCAAGTGGCGCCCGGGCGATACGATTTTTGAGTGACGGGGGTTATTTATGTTCGAATAACATTTCATTGGCCAAGAGAAAAACTGTTCAGCTAATGCAAAAACACCACTCAATGCATAATACATGTTTACTGTTTGCTATAACACGGCAACATAAGACATTTTTTTTTGTGTAAGCTTTTTAACTTGAATCAACCATTTTATTTTTCACGCGACCCCAAAAGCTACACAGCTATCATAAGGGCATACGATATAAATTCGATGGAAAATGCAAATATAGTATACCTGCAATGGTCATCAGTTCATTTTAGGTTTACGCCTCGCACATGATGTGAAAACTTTTACTTTTAGCATGTAAGGGAACGCAACTTTGTTGCCTAGTAATGATACGTGTAAAATTATAACAGACAAAGAATTAAAATTTTAAAAAATTTACTCTTTGGAGTCAAACCCGGATCATTGGGTTCTACCCGGGGCCGTTTTTTTTTTTGCGCGAGCTGGGTTCCACTCACAAAATTCGGACTCAATTGCGCAAGCCATTTAAAATGGAAAATAAAAAAAAGTGTTCCGTTTGGAGTCGTTCTGTGTTTAAATTTCACGACTGTCAATCGAAATTCTTAAAAATTTGCATTAAAATTTCCTCCAAAGGGGAATAGAAACCCCGGCCGGTTCCCCCTGTCCGGGCGGTCGGGGCGGTGCTCCTTTTCCAAATGGCATTTGGGGCGGCGTCTGATTCAGTCTATTTTGGTAGTTATATTTTATTTTTGGGGTGGATGTAATGTCGATATAATCAAATACAAAATGGTGAACTTGTGGGGGACTACCCCAAAAAAAACCCAAAAAAAACGTTAAAGGTATATTCACGTGGAAAATCAAACCGTCATTTACAAACTGATTCGCATGGGCATATCCCCCTTCACAGAAAGATATCAATCTTGGTTTTTTTTTTGGTGCCTTTCAAGAACGACGTGGGAACGCAATAAAATTTGTCCAGAGCTGTCCCCAAACCCCCCCCCAGCAGCAAACATTTCTCTTGCAATATAAGATATTATTCTCAAGGCCCTGCATCGTGGTGTAAAACTGGGGTCCCACAAGGGATGCCTGACAAGTATTACTTTTTTAACTGTTTTTCCATCACCATCATTGTTATTTGTGAATATTGTTTTTGTGCCCTGCAAGTACCTAACCAACATACGGATGACAACGTCTCGCATTAGAAAATTTATTTAAAATTTCTTTATCAAATTTAATGATAATTTTTTCTTTTTTAAACTTGCTCTATCTTAGCTAGTATCTTTGCTTTGAAATGTTTTTGATAATTATTTTTTTAGGTGTTGAAGACCTGATTACCTGATGGCGGAAAAGGGTTTATATAATTTTTTGAAGCAAAGTTTTTTAAACGGTTACTATTCTACGATGAAAACTTTTACTATAAAAAAGAGAATCATTAGTGTGCAGTAAAGAAATAGTACAATAAAGAGATTTACCCATCTGGAACAACGACGACCTGTAAAAAAATGGAAAAATCGGTTACCATGTGTTTAACAATAATAATTATTTTATCGCGTAACTGTCTTCCCGCAGTTTTACTGGAACTTACTAAGTCCCAATTGTCATATCTGCATAAAAATTTGGAAAAATCTATTAAAAATAAAAATTTAAATTTTTAAACTTTATAAAAAAATGATACCTACTAAGGAAAAATTTTTGGGAAAAAAAAACATTTGCTTTCGAAACTAAAAAATATTACACCTTTTAAAATAAAATACGCAAATTTCACAAATTTTAAAAAGTCGTGACTTGTGTGCGTGTTGGGTTTGGAACTTAATTATTGTAGCTTGTTAGATTAATATTTTGTCGCTTGCATTTCCCATAGTATCTTGATGTAGGCCTCCTATTTTGTATTGACTATAAAAAAGCAAATAGTGCTAATAATAAAAAACACTAGTGGTGTATCCTAAATGAAAAATGGGGGGGGGGGGGGGGGGGGTTGTCAAAATCCAAACAGGGACGGGTCTGGTGCGAAGCCCCAGCCGCCGGGGGGCCTTTTGGATTTTTTTCTGTATTTGACATTTTCAACGCCTCTAAACACGTTGTAGAGTCAATACATACCTAAAGTGCTATGCGAATCATAACATTTCTTATTGTGCAAAGTCTGACTTTGTAAGTAATTGTAATTACCTATGTAAATATCATAGTTAGGTTGCTCCCTCCTTATATTTTTCTTCAATCGATTACACTCGTTTTTTTTTTTTTTTTTTTGGGGGGGGGGGGCTTCAACCCCATAACCCCCCCCCCCCCCCCCCTTGGGTACGCCACTGAAAAACACTACTACTATACTACCTACTACAAAAACAAAACAAAGTTTCAAAATCATGTGTTATGAGTTATGCCCTAACGGTTGACGCGCCCTTTCTCCAAATAAATAAAACAATCTGTTGCAACTTAAAACTGAGCAATCCCATAAATTATTCAGGTGCTAATATCACACAATAGTTCGATATTATAAACCGTATTATACCTTTTTAAGCGAGCGAAGCGAGCGTTTTCATTTGACTCTGCCGGAAAAATTTGTCACTCGTTTTGTTTTTGTTTTGTTTTTTTTTTTTTTTTTTTTTTTGTTTGTATGTCTCGCCATAACGTTCGAACGGAGGCTCGGATCGAGTTGAAATTTTGACCATCCGCAAGCTTTGTTCTCGATTGAATGCCATTAGTTTTGTGGCAAAATCGTTCAAAAAGTTAAAAAGTTACATTAAAGTTAATCGAAAGTTTTTTTTTCAAACTAACCGGCGACAAAATCTGAGATAGCCAAATCATTTAGAATGTCCGTCCGGTCACGAATATGTTAATTTTAGTTTGATCCGATAAGTAGTGTAGATGGAAATTACATTATAACAAAAGTAACGTTGCCATGGCAACGAAAAGACGCGCGAAGTTTCTAATGCACTGCCACCTAGAAGTAATCAAAATACTTTCGAGGAAGCAGTCTATTATTTGTCACCAAAGAGTTTAAATATTTTTCCCAATGAGTCAAGGTCCTCTAGATGGCGGGGGATTTTATCCACAAAGTAAAGATTTACATACGGGTTTACCCAAATACCTTGGCAATAATAAATTTTGATCTTAAGATATATCGTCCAATACGAAGAGATGCTGACCGTGCATGCCTGCAGTCAGATCTGGACGCGCTTGCAGAATGGTGCAGAACATGGAAGCTTAAACTTAATGTATCTAAATGTGCAGTCATTACGTTTACAACAAAAACAAAACATGTTAAATTTCATATCTACAGTCTCAATGATCAGATTTTGGAAAGAGTCACGAAAGTCAAGGATTTAGGTGTCATCATATCTCATGATCTTTCATTCTCGAATCACCTTTCTAACATTATTCCGAAATCATTTAGATTGCTTGGTTTCTTAAGACGAAACTGCTCTAAAGAATTCTCCAAAACCACTATGCGAAAGTTGTACCTCTCTCTTGTTAGGCCTCATTTAGATTATGCTAGCTCTATTTGGAACCCATATCAAATCACCAAAATTCATAATGTAGAAAGGGTCCAACAGTGTTCTATAAAACATCAATGTATAAAAAGTAACATTCTGTATCATAGAGTAGATTATGCACAACTTTGTAAAGATGCTAACCTAATGACATTAGAAAACCGAAGGAACTATTCCGACATGGTTTACCTTTACAAAATTGTAAATAATTTAACAAACACTAGTTTAATTCTTGGGAAATTAAATTTTCATATACCTCCCAAACATACACGCCTTCACAAAACTTTTCAACCAGCCCTAAGTCATCTCGACCTCCATAAAAATTCATGCATCAACAGATTACAGCATTCTTTTAATATGTTAAAACCTCTTGAAGGAACAGACATTGATCTCTACTCTCAAAATATTTTTAAATTTAAATCTGTGATCACTCAAGCATTAGGATATTAACGTAATTTACTCACTAGCTTATTTCCATTAGTATCTTCTTTATTATAAAATTGTTCTTCTATTTTCTTTCAAGAATATCTCTAATTCATTTTTAATGTTAATAATTTTGATAGTTTCACATTTAAATTGATAATTTCACATGTTTAATGAGTTAAATGTATTATTTTGTGTTGTATATTTTAATGTCTATTAGTATGTTTTCTATCCATTAGGTAATGCTATGATTTGCACTTGTGGAGTATTTGTACTCTGTTGTGATATGCATCTGATAAATAAATAAATAAAATATCGGAAACATGGCCCTGTGGACAGCGAACGTCGCAAATTTTAAAATTTAAAAAAATGTGCATTGTGGGTCTAGCTATAGCACGTGCTCGCTTATCAACGCGTCCAACTGAGCGTTTCCTAGTTAGTGCAAGGGCCACTGAATCTCTAGCTGATTTGGGGAAAGGGGAGGTAAATGATCACTTAGGATTGATTTGTTTCATGTGTGTATCAGTAAAAAAAAGTATACAATTATTTGATATCTAATTTGATTTTTAATGAATGCTTGGGCTCAAATTTTGGTGTCTTGAGTGGGGTGGTCTGTTTTACATGGCCACACATTCATTTGTTTGAGTACCAAAATAATTTCTGGGAGAAAATATTGGTAAAAAGGGATGATTAAGCGAGCGTTTCCATTTGACTCTGCCGGAAAAATTAGTCACTGGTTTTGTTTTGTTTTGTTTGTTTTTTTTGTTTGTATGTCTCGCGATAACGTTCGAACGGAGGCTCGGATCGAGTTGAAATTTTGACCATCCGCAAGCTTCGTTCTCGATTGAATACCATTAGTTTTGTGGCAAAATCGTTCAAAAAGTTAAAAAGTTACATTAAAGTTAATCGAAAGTTTTTTTTTCAAACTTCACGGCGACAAAATCTGAGATGGCCAAATCATTTAGAATGTCCGTCCGGTCACGAATATGTTAATTTTAGTTTGATCCGATAAGTAGTGTAGATGGAAATTACATTATAACAAAGTACGGTTACCATGGCAACGGAAAGTCGTGCAGCTTTTTTGGCTCATGATAGCGGTCGAACGGAGGCTCGGATCGAGTTGAAATTTTCACCATCCGCAAGCTTTGTTCTCGATTGAATGCCATTAGTTTTGTGGCAAAATCGTTCAAAAAGTTAAAAAGTTACATTAAAGTTAATAGAAAGTTTTTTTTTCAAACTCAACGGCGACAAAATCTGAGATAGCCAAATCATTTAGAATGTCCGTCCGGTCACGAATATGTTAATTTTAGTTTGATCCGATAAGTAGTGTAGATGGAAATTACACTAGGAAACGCTCAGTTGGACGCGTTGATAAGCGAGCACGTGCTATAGCTAGACCCACAATGCACATTTTTTAAATTTTAAAATTTGCGACGTTCGCTGTCCACAGGGCCATATTATTTATTATTGCCAAGGTATTTGGGTAAACCCGTATGTAAATCTTTACTTTGTGGATAAAATCCACCGCCATCTAGAGGACCTTGACTCATTGGGAAAAATATTTAAACTCTTTGGTGACAGCTTCCTCGAAAGTATTTTGATTACTTCTAGGTGGCAGTGCATTAGAAACTTCGCGCGTCTTTTCGTTGCCATGGCAACGTTACTTTTGTTATAATGTAATTTCCATCTACACTACTTATCGGATCAAACTAAAATTAACATATTCGTGACCGGACGGACATTCAAAATGATTTGGCTATCTCAGATTTTTTTCGCCGGTTAGTTTTGAAAAAAAAACTTTCGATTTAACTTTAATGTAACTTTTTAACTTTTTGAACGATTTTTCCACAAAACTAAAGGCATTCAAACGAGAACAAAGCTTTCGGATGGTCAAAATTTCAACTCGATCCGAGCCTCCGTTCGAACGTTATGGCGAGACATACAAACAAAAAAAAAAAAAACAAACAAACAAACAAACAAACAAACAAACAAAAAAAAAACAAAACGAGTGACAAATTTTTCCGGCAGAGTCAAAAGGAAACGCTCGCTTCGCTCGCTTAATTATAACAAAGTACGGTTACCATGGCAACGGAAAGTCGTGCAGCTTTTTTTTTGGGTCATGATAGCGGTCGAACGGAAAGGCTCGGATCGAGTTGAAAATTTTTACCATCCGCAAGCTTTGTTCTCGATTGAATGCCATTAGTTTTTGTGGCAAAATCGTTCAAAAAGTTAAAAGTTACATTAAAGTTAATAGAAAGTTTTTTTTTCAAACTCAACGGCGACAAAATCTGAGATAGCCAAATCATTTAGAATGTCCGTCCGGTCACGAATATGTTAATTTTATTTTGATCCGATAAGTAGTGTAGATGGAAATTACATTATAACAAAAGTAACGTTGCCATGGCAACGAAAAGACGCGCGAAGTTTCTAATGCACTGCCACCTAGAAGTAATCAAAATACTTTCGAGGAAGCAGTCTATTATTTGTCAACAAAGAGTTTAAATAGCTTTCCCAAGGAGTCAAGGTCCTCTAGATGGCGGTGGATTTTAAAGTAAAGATTTAAACACGGGTTTACCCAAATACCTTGGCAATAATAAATAATACTGGAAACGCGAACGTCGTAAATTTTTTAATTTAAAAAAATGTGCAATGTGGGTCTAGCTATAGCACGTGCTCGCTTATCAACGCGTCCAACTGAGCGTTTCCTAGTAGTAAGCATATCGACAATCCGACAATTTCAATTGGCCAGCGATTTTGGCCGAACGGGTTGAACTTCAACACAAAATAATACTAACACTTCTGAAACTAAAATGTTTTGCTTTGACCTTGATTCACTTTTCACTAACACATCGCCCCCCCCCCCCCTCCCCCCCCCACACACACAATCGCATGCAATGTCTGGTCTTTGTCGGCGAAAGTGAACAGCACACACTGGACGTAAGCGAGAAGACGCGTGTGACACACTCACTCACACATAGGGTTCACCCGCTATCTGTCACATTGGGTTGGTTGGGTAAGAGTGAGACATTATCTCTATCATAAACCCTGCATTTCAGAGTCTCAAAACTCAAGATAAACATTAGAGAATCGTTCTCGATAAACTAAAAGAGAGCGGTGAGCATCCATCAACGCGACTATATAGCCTATCATATTAAAACCCAATTAGTAGTTAAAAACACTGTTTTCAATTGTATTCATCACAAGTTTTTCTGTATTGGTTTCTAACATACGTAAAAGTATGAACTCTTTGGTCGTGTGGTTAGAGGCTCTGCTTCCAATGCAGAAGGTCCAGGGTTCGATTTCTCTGTAGGCAGATTTATTTAGAGTTCTGATGTGGATTCGAGTCCATCAGTTCTTAGGAATGTGTAAACGGTGACTTTGGGCTTGGAGTCGTCCTAGCATCGATGCACATAATAAATAATTGTTATAACACCGGTAATGAAAGCAGTATAAGACTGATGTGCTGCGTGCTGCGTGACTGTGAAGTACCTAAACTATTTGTCTTTATACACTACTTACATATAATCAGTGGCGTAACTACGGAGGGCGAATTTGGTCAGAGGGGGGCGAGGGGGAGCGCAACTTTTATTTGAAATTAATTATTTTCTTAGATATTATATAAATGTTGATACATTTTTCTTATTTTGCAATTTTTTCATATATTTTTTAAGGTTTTTGTAAAACAAAATTGTCAAAATACTCCTATCACACTTAGAATCGAAATTTTTGCCGGGGCTGTGCGCTTCGCACCCGTATCAACTGGGGGGCCAACCCCCCTCAGACCCCCCATTGTTCCCAAACGTGCTCGTTACCCAGGAAAGAGCGTATACCCATAAATTATTTTTGGATGATACCACTGACTATCACTGTACCAGTGTACCTACATATCCCTTTCACTAGTTGTGCTGACCATTGATCTTGGAGGATACAACAATGTTCGCTCCGCGAAAAATAAGGGCAAGTTACGCCAATGTATGTAATATACTGACAAGTGTTGGCTCAATGGCTTGACTGATTCGGGAGGTCTCGGGTTCTGAATCCCGTCACAACCTGTCCTGATTATTATTACTGTAGTACTGATTATTATTGTAGTATCGTATGCTAGCATATTATAATAATGCAGTGATAGCAATAATAGGCTATAAAACTTGTGTCCTGACCGGATCTTACCCGGGTCTAGGTTATAGCAGTTGAGTGGTGTGTATCCTGTGACCAGATTGTTCTGGACTTGAACCCAAGTCGCGTCACATTTTACTGACAATAATTTTTATGTTGATGGTCTAGCCTGTATTCAGAATAATAATAACATTATACTTATTTCAAATGTTGCGTAATGTTCTTTATTTGCAATCCCTCATTCCATAGAATAATGATCATTGCATAGAGACAAAAACTAAACATTAATTGAATTATTTTGGTTTCCTCTCATTATGTGATGGGTTTCGTAACACTCAATACAAAATGTGAGAATGTAAACACTTCTTTATACTTGACGGACGACACGTCATTTTACGCCAGCTCGTGAATGGTGATATTTGATCTCAGTGCGACCTTGGGCAATGTGTGAGCGCATCTCGCGTCCTCTCAAACCTTTCTGCAGTACAAACAGATCCCACTGCCTCGTCGTAAATATACGGCTCGCTATTGGAGGGACAAATTAAAAATATTTTGAGCGGAACTTCTGAGGCCCTCCTCCAACACGTCTCTCCCGCAATCCCCTCACCCATGTCCGTTTCATCTCCAAGATTATGCTTAACGCTTATTTTATTTTTTTAGTTCGGGCCAATTTGATATAATGTCTACGGGTTTTGCATTTCAGCTTCCGTTTATTAATTTGAGTTTTGGCTCAGTAGAGGTCTCATTCGTACCGTATGGTATTTTCAGTTTTTCACGCCAGAGCTTGACAGTTAGAAAAACTACTTGCCCAGCTCAGCATGCAGCTAAAACATTTATGGATGACTCCAAAGCTCACATCGATAATCTTGGTTGGAACAATCTGGTTTATCAATAAGTGAAATTGTGTCGACTTGAAAGTTTATTCCTAGATTTATTTCATAGTTGATATGATTAGTACCCAGTTCGCCAATCTTTGCCAGAATTTTTAAATGTACAAAAGTATGCCTGTAATTGTATTGTTTTGGGGGCACTTGCGTGGTTGAGCCGAGAAAACTGGATACTTTTTTTATTGTTATAATTATTTACGCTAAAAAGTAAAGCTCATTTTTGTCAACTTATTAACTAGTGCTCATTCTTTCTTATATTTAATTTGTCCTATACCGGTGTAACAAAATTTATACATAAATAGTAGAAATTTAAATTTTTAACCCCTGTTTTGCACTTATAAATAAACATTTTAGGAAATATACAAGTTTAGAAAATGCTTGATTTTGCAAACTAGTACAATTATAAAATGCTTAGTATCTGACGATAAGGCGGTCGAGTATAGCTGCTCTACTCTCACAAGCGCACAAAGTAGCGACGTTCACAGGGAAAACCACACGATCATGACGATATGACGTCATCCTCAGACAAGCGTAGAATCCTACGAAAACGACAGAGTTCAAACGGAAGAGGTGACATTATTTTAGAATAATCTTTGCGGTTAGAGGGATATCCCATTGTGCTAATGAATCCATGTATTTACAGGAATGTATGCGGGAGGGGAGCGAACCTGCAGGACGCTGATGGACGCATGCTACTCGTGCAGGGGGAGGTTCCACCACCAAGCCGTCGTGCGGTCAACCATCTTCTATACAACAAGGTATGTACTATAACAATAAATAAATAAATAAATAAATTGTATTTAGAGTCCACCCACTCAGTTATATTAACTGATTTTCAGTGGAGGACAGTAAATCAAAGCGACTAACCTACCCTGTAGGCCCCGACGCAATCGACGAGTGAGCGATAACCAACCAAAGATCGGCATTTTCAATATGAAATATAGCAATCAGTGGTATGGACAGTGCGAACAACCGCGAATCAACGCCAGAATCTACAAGGCCGATTCAGAACAACTCTGAATTTATTATGTGCTTTGTTGCTAGGACGGATCCTAAGTCACCGTTTACAAACTCCTAAGACACGAACTGATGGACTTAAGTCCAAATCAGAAGTTAAAAAACTTGTGACTTTCGCGGGAATCGATCCCTGGACCTTCTGCATTGGAAGCAGATACGCTAACAACAAGACCAACGAGCCACACATATCTTACATTTGAACACCATTGGTATAATATGTGATATAGACCTGGGGCCACTGAAATCTTCCAAGTACATATTGGACACGGTATATTACATAAAACTAGGAAAACGCTAAAGTCCCGCCGCGTTGATGGATGAGCTTTTTAAGTTTTTAGTTTGCGTGGGATATCTTTACTTTTGCAAGTGCTTTGTTTTGTTGCCTACGCATTGTAGGTGATTGTTGTCAAGTTTCTATTGTTTCTTGTCAATTGGTATTATTTACCGTAAAAAAACTTATATTAAAAGCTTTATTTCTATGGATTCTGGCTAACTTTTTCAACTTTTTCTTTCAAAAGGTACTACATCACCATAACCTTAATGTCCACGTAAAATATGAATTTTGTAGCCCCACCCGTTTGGTCAGAATCGGCCCAAATGTCACGAAAATATCGCACTAAAAATCGAAAAAAATCGTAAAAGTACGTTTATTCTATGGATTCTGGTTAACTTTTTCACAACAACCGACAAACAACCGAGCTAAATTTTTGGGGGGGTCAGTGAAATTGAAGTCTTCGCTTCGCTCATCCAAAAAAAAAAACACCCAGGTAAATGTCGGCAACGAATGCTTAGCAATTTCGCCCCACCATGTTTTAAACGATTTGAATTGTTAAGTTGGTACTGCTATGGTACTATCAGACAACAAAAATTGTCGTCATTTTTACATACAATTTCGGTGGGAGATTCGAACGGCTGGGAACAATTTTTATGACGTAATTTTATGATATGGGATATTTAAATGTTTAGATAGCATAGCATTTATTTTGATGTTCGAGTATCATCAATAACCTCGTCATAGGTTCAAACTTGGCATCACATTTGAGAAATAAGGTATTCGTTGTGGTATAATAAAGTAAGATTTTCGCTATCCCGAGTAATGGCACTTAGTAATTTTGAGCCCTACGTACGACCTTATCGAGTCTCATGTAGCTACTTCTATCCTGACGAAACGTTTCATTCATCACTTCCTCAACACACCAGATGGTAAAACGTGATTGCGAAGTTTGTTGGTAGTTCTGTCGGAGCTAATTCATACAGAATGAGGTAAACAAGGAAACGGTTCATGCAGTTAGGTCGTAAACACCATAAAGTCAGTAAAATAACAAGAAATAAATATGAATGCACGCGTCGCTAGCTAAGTGGGGGGGGGGGGGGGGAATCTGATGTCATAACGCACATCAGGCACGTGCCGCCAAGTTTCGCGAGCGTAGAGGTGAGCGTACTTATGTGTCACAACAAAGACAACTATTTGCACGTGTCGATTTCACCGAGTTATCAAACAAGATAACAACGAGCTTTGTGGCACCCAGGAGCGTCGGGAGGGGGCCCCCCACCAATCCCTCAATTTAGAATTAATTCTATTCGGGACGATGAGTGGTGGATTACAGGGGGACGATTTTTAAAAAAAAACATGTCTTATGCGAGATTCGAACTCGCGTCCTCGTGTAGAGATAATATACGCTTCGGACCAGCGCCCTAATTGCGTGTGCCCCCCCCCCCCCATTTAGAATGATAAGTCATCCAGTCCCCCCATGGCTAATAACTGAAAAACTGTTTTATTCAACGGGATTTTCTTATTATTTGCAATTAGACTACGATTTTATAACTTCTAAATATCATTCATGTACTAGGTAGACAGGGGACTTTTTTTAATTAAACCATGTTGGAAGAGGGGGGGGGGGCTTTTCCAACACACAAACACACTAGATAAAAAGTTCCTGCGTGCCACCAAACTACTTAATTCTGACATAATATGACCCACACTTATTTATAGCAACTTCGCATATTAGTACGACGCATGGAACGTCTTAGATACGTCATCGAAAGGCAAACTACACGTTCTATATAAAGAGTTCAAGACACGGTGGACAACAATGCAAATGGGAACGATTCGAAGTGCATTCACGCTGAAACCTCTTTGTTCTAATTCCGACGTTTTAGTCCGCGAAATATTCCCTGAACTCGCGAACAACAACTTGTTTGGAACGTTCTCACTCTCACGGTCACTCGCGGACAATGGTCATACTCTAGCTAGACACACACACACACTCGTACACGAGTACTCGCAAGTCCGATGCACCTGCACCTATGTGCATTGCATCAGGTGCGTGCGTGCATTCAACCTAGGCGTCTGGCTGGACTGCAACAAAATGCAGCACACGCAGGTGCCGGACTTTAATGTGCATTTCGTGTATTCCTAATTTGTATGATTAAAATTTATTTTTGAGCATTTATTGAGTTAAAGAACGCCACGATGGCAAAAATATTAAGCCATTGATTGGATATTGCTTTACGTCTCATATTTATGCAACTTGGCTAATCGAGACGAAGGGAGGGACGTAAGGGATGACGCGGGGGGACAAGGGGTGGACAAAGCCTGTGCTGGTCAGAACCAGCCACAAGCGTATGGGGAGGGCAGGGGTTCCCCCACGTCGTGGTCGTCTCCGTCTGTGTCATCATTCGTCCGTGTTGTCATTGTCGTCGCCGTCGAGGAGGTAGTCAAAGGGAAGGGGAAAGTTCCCCGACGATGACCCAGAGCTCGCCATTAGTTTCAGGAAGAAAAACTCCCCTAATCACGGACAAAACCACGAGAAGGTTGCGAGTTCGAATTTCATCAATGGACTGGAACGAAAATACAACGTGATAACAAGAGCAAATAAAAAGAATGCCGTAAACAAGTTTAATTGACTACACGTGACACGTTTACATCAGAGTCTCTGTTCGAATGTCTGGTTCGATTTATTTATTTGGATTTGGTTATTTTATTTGTTCTGGGTTTAGGGGAATTAATTGACCTAAGTTTTTGTGTTATTTAATAATATTTACTATCGTAGGGGCTATTTAAAAAAATACACACTTCGGTAAAATTGAGGTCTATAAAATGAGGGCTTGCTTGAAATAATTTATTATGGAGTTGAGAAGTAGGGCGGAGTCGGATTGCAAAAGCGTGCATCCCACCGATAGGTCCTAGGGTTTTAACAATGCATGGCATCGCTGCTAGTCTATAGGTTGCACTCACAGCACGTGCGCTAGCTTCATGTAGGTCACCGCACTGCAGAGTGCATCGTTGCAGCAAGGTTGTCTGCAATTATTTGAGGTTTCAAACACACACTGTATGATCGCATTCTCATTCAAACACAAGTGCAACGATGCATCATGAAATCTCATGCAACAATCAACACCGGAATAACGTTTTACTGCAACAAAGCCAATTATCACAACGAATACTTTACTACTGTCTCGGTACCCGAGCTTAAAAAAAAACATCTGACAGGCAATCGGAAGACCGGGTTCCGATACACCGCTGATTAAAAAATCCATAATATCTGGATTGATTACAATATAATCAATTACTTCGCAGTTGTTCTTGTCACAAAAAAATAAATTACTTACGCATATATGAAAATATATTTTTATAAGTAATTTAATAAATTAATTTTGTAAATTGGAATGTAAAAATTGAATAATTTGTTTGCGTACAATAATGCCAAAATCATATTGAATAATGACAGCTATTGACTCTTTGGGATGTGGGTTCGAATCCCGCACAAAGTCCTGTTTTGTAGGTAGTGCCGTATTCGTTCATCCTGCAATTATGTTGGGAGACACGCGACTGATAAAATAATACTCCGTAGCCCGGGGCATAGGTCCAGACACAGAAATTATTAGATTACACTTGTACCACACTTTGAGCACCAAACCTGGTAAACCATCAGTGAGCAGACAATCGATCCATCCCCGTATCTCCACAGGTGTTATCTATTCTATACTAATCACACACCTTGTCATAATATCACTATCAGTACTCACCATTCAGTCAAGAAGAGAGAGAGAGAGATGATACGTGTTGGCTGGATTACTCGTTCAGCGCACGCTGTCAAACGATGACTGACTGTGAGCGATCCCTTACCTCTTGCCCGACGCTCGCCGTCAGCTGTTTGTTGCACATCTCCAACGGCCGGTGGGAGGGGTGGGGGCGTCGGAGGAGAGGGGCACGGTAGGGGAGGCTACACGTGTCGCCGCCGTCTCGCCACTCTCACGAGGCCACGCCGAACTTTAGTGTACCTCCACATGCACCTTGGCCACTAGAAACATATACCGTGCTGTAACTGCACTGTACGACTTGGTAGCATATCTCCATGCGCTCCTTGGTCACTAGATTTCATTGAGGATATTCGAGACGATGAGTGGTGAGAATACGATGTAGGACGATTACAAAAAATCATGCCTTGTGCGAGATTCGAACCCACGTCCTCGTAGAACCATACGCATCGGACCAGCGCCCTAATCGTAAAAGATTTTTTTTTATAGATGCACATGCAAATATCTCTACACACCCAACCCAACATCATCCACACATTTACCCAAAAATGCTGTTCTGTGCGCCTTGGTAGAGGTAGCATATCTTCACGTGCGCCTTGGTCACTAGATTTCATGAAGGATATTCGAGACAACGAGTGGTGAGAATACGATATAGGATGATTCCAAAAAACATGCCTTATGCGGGATTCGAACCCACGTACTTCGTAGAGCCATACGCATCGGACCAGCGCCCTAATCGTACTAGATTTTTTTTTATAGAAGCACATGCAATTATCTCTACACCCAACCCAACATCATCCATCCATACATTTACTCAAAAATGCTGTTCTGTGCGCCTTGGTAGAGGTAGCATGCAAAACACTCCTCTACACAACATCCCCAAATCAAGGAGGGATCGGACTCTGACATCAACGTATTTATTTACCCTTACAATTTGTGCAATTTCCTTTTATTTGTTTCATACCAATTAGTAGTTGACATAAATCGATGAGTAGTATCAACAAGCAGTCATATCGAATTCTCATTTAAGTGATTTCAAAACTACAAACATTTATAGTTCTTTTATCCTACTATGGCTTCGACTATAATAATCATATTTTGCAAATTTGGAAGAAAATTGTCTCTGAAGTCCAAGCAGGTTAATGACCCCTGGTAAAGAGTAACGAAGGTTCCGGACTCGACCCTAGATTTACTTCTACATTCGGGTGTGCAATAATAATTACAGCGAGGGCGTATCCCAAAGATATTTTTTTACCGTACTAATTCAACGATGACCAACAATGAAGGGGACGTCAAAACAGGCGCCAGTGGAGCTTTGATTTGCTGGCTGTTACACTTACACAGTGCCAATTAATAATATGACGAAAAACATGGGTTCCGGTTCTTTTCATAAGCCCTCTTCAGCTTGCTTTCTTGCCTAACTTCATCAATCATTTCTGGTCACATTCGCAGTCAATATGATGAAGGTATTTTTTACACACTTTTGCATGGTGGATCCTTGTGGGTCGTCGTCTACGATCGGAGAGACATTTGAGATGAAGTGATGAAAGAAATCAAGCAACTATTTATAGACTTTATGAGGAAAACTTTCGACCCCCCAGACCAGAACCGACCAGAACATTATATTTTCTAACAATATACCAACAGTCATTGTACATGTCATTTTACATCAGGACAGAATGTCTGTCAAATCTACATTCTTAATGCCCCACAACCCATTCTGTCAATGGCAAAACGCGTTTTTCTCCCCTCGTAATACAATCATCCTACATTTGAGGGTTTCAGACCCGGTATGTAAGCAAGAACATATGTTCGTTCATTGCATAATTCTAAGCTAAGATAAGTTTAGAGACATATGCATTTTAGGCAAATTTCTGTTCGCTCGGCTGAATGGCACCACCAGGCGGCGTCGGAACGTTTTGAAAGTTGGGGGGGGGCAAATCAATTGGTAGATTTTGTAGGGTACAGCTGGGATCTGGGGCGAAGCCCCAGCCGCCAGAGGCCCTATTCGCCGAAGGCGAAAAAATTTCACTATACTACAGTTATTTCGTCATGTTTTAACTGCACTCGGACTCTGTAAACGATGTTTTACATCAACTATCTGCGATCTAAAAACTCAAGAAATTAACGTGAAGTGGCCCATTTAATAAATAACAACTCATTTTTTTTATGTAATGACGAAGCATACAGGCAAACATATTTTTTTGTTTTAACCCTCTTCTTTTAAAAAAAAAATACTAACTGAAGGCTGTTTAGTACGTTTCATATTTTTTTTTAAATTACGATTTCAATTTAATATTTAACACCATTAAACACGAAAAACCACACACACACTTACACTTTACTTTACACTTCACACTACACTACTTACACTCTAAGAGGAATAAATAATCTTTCCCACTTGCCACTTCGCTATAATCACAGTCACTACACCACTCCAAAGATGACTGAACAGTGAACAGTGAACGCATAACGATGCGACACGTGCGAACCAAATCCCAACTTGCGTCTACCAATAACTCTAGCAAATCATTCCAAGGGATGTTTGGATTAGACGTGAGTCTGAGTTACGTGTCGTGTCCACTGAGTGACCAGCACACAATACAATACGGGTGGCTAGTTATAAAGATAGTCGGATAGACGGTTCAGTCATCTCATGGGATACGTCAGCCAACCTAACATTTCTGCTATTGTTGGGTTGTTTATTCTTGAAATGAATTGTTGACAGGATCATTCGACGTTGCTGTCTCAAAAAGTAGAGTAAAATCTTGATTTTTCAACTATAAAATCGCCCCCCTATGCCCCCATGGCATGGAAGTTAGGGGGGGCAATGCCCCCCTTGCCCCCCCCTGTTCCGACGCCACTGGGCACCACAGTTGTTAGAAAATGGTCACAGTTTCCATCCGGAAGCGGAAATTAAGGCTCTTTATCTATATAATAGTCACTCTGTTCTTAAATCCTTTTAAAATTATTTTTAAAAATACATTCAGTTTTACTTTTATGATTTTGGATTTCGTTAAAAATCCCAAAATTGACCATACGACTGTAGGGCTGTAGATGTATTTCTTTATTGATAATTTGCAAAGTTTCATTTACATCGGAATCGGATGCTTCCTGGCCGATTTTAAAAGTATAAAATGTCCCTCAGCAACTAGCATTCGTTTGACACATAAACAAATCCCGATCATCGTCGGCCTTGGTTGCACTTTATTTAGTCTAGAAGATTATCTTATCACCCGAATGCAGGCCGCTGCAATCGCTACATGTCAAGGTTAGATTCTGTGCATCGTATTTGCGAATGCACGCTTCCGAGTTCAGAGGCCGATACCCTTTTTGTTGGTCTAGAGTCTAGACAACAGCCTACAAGCGCATTGCCATGGATATGGCAGAACCGCAGAATCGCCATAGAGAATCGCACTTTGATTTCTGCAGAAGAACGCTGCATTAGCTTTTCGCCAGATGTGTCATGTATTACATTATTTTAGGGTGATTACAATTGTGTCAAGAAATGTAAGATCAATAATTGCTAATATGGTTTTCGAGAAGTTTTCAAATCGTCGAGGGAAGCAAAATATCACTCGATTCCCACACGCTTGAAGGCGTCTAAGCTATGGATGGGGGTCACACTGCGGTTTCAGGGAACTAGACACAATCTCCTCTCACTATTCCAGGTATTTCTTGACGAACCTGATCGCTACGTTGCTAAACTTCGTCCTATTTCGCTCGTTCTATATTCTACAAATAGTTCACCCTTTTTTAATCACATATATAAAATGCTCTTCCATCCTTTATCATGACCCCACACTCACCACGGCCCGTCAAATTCCAAAATTAGAATTAAAATAACTTTTCATGAATTTGTTCAAAATTATGTCGTTTTTTTCATGGAGAAAACGACTTATTTTTCAATTTGCCAGTTCGTGATGATTGAAAATTAAATTAGCATATTGCGCTGATCGGCAATCGAGGCAGCCTCTAACTGTAATCAGTGATGAGAGTGGGGGGGGGGGGGGAGACTCTTCACCTGGTGTCGAAGAAAGAGTGCAATTGAGTTTAGCGACGGGACTGTGCTCGTGCAAATAGGCTTATCGAAAGGATAACTGGCTCACCTTGTGTGTTGTTACCTGCTCGTAATCATATCAAAATTAAGGTGTGTACAAAATAGTTTGACTTCGCGTAGTCATCGTTGATTTTTAAGTTCTGTGATAGTAGGTATAGGTCTTCTCTTGGATGTTGTGGGTTCGATTCTCTCTGTATGGTACACGTTAGTTGTACCCGGTGTGACATTCAAGTGACTAAAGGAAAACGTAAAGGTAATGAATGTCCAAGGCTATTCAAGAGGACCAGAATTTTTTTTTGTTTATTTATTAATTTTTTAACGTGGGAATTCAACCTGTTATATGGTGCAATTCCCCTCTTCAGATGAATAAGGTATGTTGAGGATATGACAATTGTGAAAGGATGCAACGACTGAGGAAAACCTCGGGAAAAACCTTCAGTCCGGATTGCCGGTCTCGACGGTATTTGAATCCGTGACCGAACTAGAGTCAACGCTTGTAGTGCTCGAGCCAACACTGTCGGTAACCTTTAAACAAACTTTTAGTCAAGTTTGAGATTCGAACCCGTGACCCAACGAATGAGATTCTCACGCTTCAGCTAGTCTACCTCTGTTGGTTAATAGTTAGTATAGAATAGCCGGTGACAAAGGCATGGCATGATCATCACCCAACACAAAGTGAATCGCGGGCAGGTCCGCGAAACAAAGGAAGTCGGACATCATGCGTGAAGGAACCATTATTCCGCTTTGCGTAATGCGTTTGGTGCGTGGCCGAAGAGAGAGGCTCCTCCCTATAAGGCCGTGATCGGAGTATGCGACCTTGACACGCGTACGCCGGCCAATGTCAATGTTGTACAATGGCCCGTAGCGTGGCGTCCAAACACGTGGGTTTAGCGAGAGGTGGCGCAAGGAGAGGTGTTGGTGCTGGACTCACGAGGAGAGAAGGAAAGCAACGATGGCTGGACACGACAAAGTCGTTCCCAGGCCATTTTCTACCAGTGGCGTATCCAAGGGGGGGGGGGGGGGGGAGAAAAAAAACCTTTTGCAAAAAAGTTTGAAAGTGCACTTTAACGTTTCAATGGAGAATAACTGTTAAATAGCAATACTGAAGGAAAATTCGAGGGAAAATTACCATCTAACCAAAAGAGGATTTTAGTAACTACAAAGTTCACCAAAATGACATTGAAAAGGATTTTAGTAGATGAAAAGTTGGTGATGCTTTAAAACTCCCAGATATTCACCAAAATGACCTTGAAAGAGTAAAATTTTGGATTTGAAAACAGGATTTAGTAGATAAAAAGTTGGTCATTGTGATGCTTTAAAACTCACAGATTTTCACCAAAATGACATTGAAATAGAAAACTTTTACTGGGGAAAGCTCCCCGGACCCCCCCCCCCCCCACTTAGTTGAAAAGCACGGAAAATTGTGACGTCCGTGATGTCCACGAGTCACAGGTGGTAGCGCATGCACAGATGTGTTGTTCCATTCCCTTGAGCTCGCCTCATATTTTACTTTTGCTAAAAAGTTCAACTATCGGTATTTTAGAGAGCAAGCATCCCTATGTATATCTTTTCTGTTCGTCTGTCCGTCCTTTAGAATTAAAATTATAACTATTCATTGCACTATCCATCTTAAGCCTTTACAGTGAATTGTGTTATACCTATACTAGGAAAACGCTTAAGTCCCGCCGCGTTGTTGGATGAGCGTAATTGGTGCATTGAGTTGCCAAGTGTTATGCGGATTTTCTGTTGTTCTGTGAAAAAATCATTACTTTATTGAAGATTTTTTTTAAATTAATTTAAATTAAATAAAAAATAAACTCTAATTTTTAATTTTTTTAATTAATCGTCGTTTAAAAAAGAAAACAATCGTAAAATTTTGATTTTCATAAGAAATAATTATTCGATTGTGCTCAAATTTCACACGAATATATAAATTCATAAAATTAAGGTTCTGTGAAAAAATCAGCCCAATTGGATAAAGCATGTAGGTGTTATAAGTCAAAGAATTGTTTAAACAAAGAAAAAACCCGTAAACTTTCGATTTTCTTGAGAAAAATTTTTTCGATCGCGCTCAAATTTCACATGAGTACCTAAATTCATAAAATTAAGGTTCTGTGAAAAAAGCATTAAAATCGGAAAACCATGTAGGTTTGTAGCCGTGTAGGTGTCGAAGAAATTTTCAAAAAATCGAAAAATATCGTAAAATTGCGATTTTCATGAGAAATAATTTTCCGATTGCGCTCAAAAACGTGGCAGTTCTTCGTTCAGAGATTTCGAAGGCCTCCATAAAATTTCATTGCAATCGGATTATCGGTTTAGCCGGAATCGTGCTAACAGACAGACAAAAATACAAAAAAAAAAAAAGAGAGAAAAAAAACATTCCGGATTTTTTTCTCCAGTGTAGTGAAATGGAATCTTCGCTTCGCTCGCTACGCTCATCCAACCATGTATTTCTACGCTGAATAAATTACTTACTTACGACTGTACTTCCTTCAGCGCGTGTGTCACCCACGTTTCACGATAAAAACTGAACGCGACCTCCGATTGTCGTGTTTTTTTATTGGCATTGTCCTTCAACATTCAACAAAGATGATACAGAATGTTTTTTGGTAACCCTGGGGTCACGAGGACGCGCTGTAGCAACAGCCGAAAATGAATATCTATAACCCGGCACCTCCACCAACAAGGAAACCTGAATGCTAAACCAAACGTTGAATACTAAAAATAAACTTCGCTGTAAAATTACAATTTTTCAACGTTAGTCTGCTGGGATGACAAGGATAAAGTTAGATTAGAGCAATGTTCGAAAAGATGTGTCCCGACCGGGGATCGAACACGGGCGATGGTTTTTTAAAGCTTCGCTCCCTATTTGGGGTACTCCCGATTCCGCGCTTGTGTTACGTGAAGTCCGTCTCAAGAAATACGATTAGATTCACAGACGGTGGCGGGCCATAATCATACACACGCAACGCAAGGTATAATTCGCAGCCTAACTAATGTTCCTAAACAACAATAGACGAAATGATTATCCAAGTCCGGTGGTACAGACAGGTTTTTAGGCCAGTGCACACAAATTATTGCTAATTCCCTCTCTGAGATTCAAACTCTGAAAATTACTTTAGGTCGCACGAGTTTGTTGAAATTATAGATTTTGAGTTGTACTTTCTAGGAAGCTAAGCTCCTATTTGCATCTCTTTTATGTCCGTATGTACGTATGTCACGTCTCGCGATAAGAACTTGAACAACCGATCGGATGACATGCGGTAGATTTGTTGTAATCGTCCGTTCAAATGGGAATACAAATGATTTTGGGAATTAAAAGTGTTAGTTTTCTAAACTTAATTCACATATAAATTTCGACACCTCTCTCCAAGTTTCAATGCACAATTTTTCCCCGTGGTTGTAATTCCCGTTAACCCGGCACCTCCACCACAAAAAATGTAACAATGAGGGAACAAATTATTTATGTTCGTACGAATTCTTTCGCTAGTCTGGCCCCCTCAGTGGCGTAAATCTGTTCAGGAATTCATAAAGGGTGAAATCAATTTTTTATAGAGTACAACTTTAGGCTAAGATCGTTGGTCATGGGCAAAGCCCTTTCAGAAAACTCTTCAAGATCATTTTTGTGAAAATCTGTGTTTTTTAAGCATCACAATAACCAACTTTGTGTCTACTAAAATCCTCTTTTGTACAGATGGTAATTTGCCTTTAGTTTTGCGATAAAACAGTTATTCTATATTCTCAATTGAAACGTTAAAGTGCACTTTCACACTTTTTTGGCAAAGAGGGGGGAGGATTGTCTCCCCCTCCCCATCCCTTGGATATGCCACTGGTCCCCGTATAGCCGTGCTTTCTTTTCTTACATAAAACGACGGTTTGTGGAGGACTTGCAAGATTGTGATAAGGGTTCGTTGCATTTATTTAAAAGAAAAGTCCATGTCTTATAATAAAAAAACAAACTACATTAAATATTATAATTGAAGTTCACTCTTCTTTCTTCTCGTCCTGCAGTTCTTAGCAAATGAGAGTCATATCAATCCTTCATTCTGGTTGTGTGTGAATTGTTAGACCTTGGCGTTAGCTCTTAGCCACTATAGTTATACTATATAACAACTAATTATTAGACTCAGCAATGTTTGCACGCTTTCCAGATCTCTCTATGTTCCTCGAATCTTTACAAAAACAGAGGTTTTTTAGTTTCTCTGCATGTTTATTGCACTGACTCATTTAGCACGTGCCTCACAATGAGAATTGTAGTTCCGTAGACCTGCGTTATGACGTATATACGTGACGAACCTCACAAGGTTCTAAAGTGAGAAATACGAGCTAACGTTGCCCTATTAGACTAGTTCGCAATCTAGCACAGTAGTTTTTTGTTACAGTTGAGTGTGTTTTGCATGTCTATTTGGCAGTGCCTCTTACTTTCGAAAAGTAATGTTCCGTTTAAAAAAAAACAGAATTTTGTCACACTCCCATGTATCTCCAAAAATTGGAACTTTCAAGTTCTTCGAAGGGAACCTATACTTCCTTTCAAGTCCTGTAAAAGAACTTGTACACATGTATCTAAATATCAATCTGTTATTCAAGTCACTGTACCGGACGTAAAGCCTAATTAATAGCAGCGAAAGCAAAGACGATATTTGATGGCATTTTTGGTTGCGTTTAACATAACATTTTAATGTTTGTCGCTAGTTGTCGCATTCAATAATTGTGTAGGTGCTGATATTTGAATTTTCAAAATTTCTTGGAACTTGAAAGCTGGCAATCCCCTTTTTCTTATCCCGAAGGTCACCAACGATCATAAAGAACTTACACAGAAACGTTTAATCGGGTCCTTGATGTCGGAAAAGTAACTATAGTTCCCCACAAATGTTCCTATAAAACGGAACGCGTTCGTCTCCAAAACTCTTATTAGGATAGCAGGTTGACGTGATGACAGCGAGAAGATCTAATGGCAACAAATCGTTGTCGAATGTGCGAAGTTGTAAAAGAATCGATCGATAATCGCGCCAGAACAGACAAACGTGAAACGTGATTGATAGTTGACGGCTTCTGTAATCTTGACGGGCTTCTGTGGTTGAGCCGCCGGCAATCGATTATACCATAGTCGCACGTGTGGCGCTCTCACTCGCACGCACAATCGCTCGGGAACGTTATATAATTATTCAAAACAGAAATCGTATCAAATATAGATCACATTAGCATGATGTTTTGTTTGTTGTCATGAAATACCTAAAATTCAATATCCCGATTTTTTTTTTAAATATCCCACACAATTTTCTATTTAAATTTAATATGCCGGTATAAACTATCTAAATAAGCAAATAAAATGTTTAACTCTTACAGGAAACATGCCCTGGGACATACTATATTGGCCGCGTTCAGATGACTGCAAATTGTACAAAACTGACATTATGAAGAATGCACAACGAGGTGACACATTTTATAAGAATCAAAAACAGGCAGCGTTCGCCTTTTGACTGACTATAAGAGGAAATATAAATGCTGAAGCTTCAGTCAGGATTGCCGGTAGTGGGTTTCGCACTAGCGGTCTCCATGTAATATAGGGGCAATTTTATATTTCTATATTACCAGGCAAGGCAAGTGGCAACGATGAAGTAATCCCATAATATGCATTGGATTGTCTTCATGGTGTATGTTTGTGATGCATCGCTTTGTAGGCCTACGGGTGTGTGTTGTGTTGTGTGTACATACGAGGCCTATTGAATAACCCTTCCCTTACGACACTACGAGCGTAATCCCCGACCCCGACCCTTCCCTCTAAAAAAAAAAAAAATAGGTTTCTAAGTTCCAACAACAGCATGCAAAACAGTATGACGAGCACAATAGAAGAATAAACATTGAAGTATATGAAAGAGAATAGATGCAAATCTTCGCATAAGGACAATACACGGAAATTGGAAATTACGCTAAACAAAAGAGATGGTTTGTTCTGCGCGCGCATCCACCCAGCGTCCGTACTTGACCTCGACACGTGCCGATCTATCTCTCTACCTCGCTCGCTTCTTGCTGCCTGCGCGGTATCCCCGGCGGTGACCACCCTAATACCGCCGGGGAGTCGAACACGCTTCTCGGACTCGCGTTCGTGATTTTTTTATTTTTTTATATAGTTCATTTTTTTGCATTCATAAATTTGAAAACTCGCAATAAAAAAAAGCTTTCTTCACAAGACAAATTTCTTTGCTTGTACCCCAAAAAGTGGTTTCAGAGATAACGAAGGTCCTCTGAAAATTTCATCAAAATTAGAGTAGTCGTTTGACCGGTAGAGAGCAAACAAACATACAAAAGTAGTATGAAATTTTAAAAAAAAACGTAAATGCAAATGCTTTGAGTGTTAAAAAACGTGAAAATATCAAAGTTGAGAGATTTCGAAGGTTCCATTACAGTGTGAAGATCGTGAAGATCGGAGTCCAATAGAAAGAGAACAAACTTACGTTAATAAAAAAACAAACGTTAAAGTATGATGAATATTTTTCTTTAATTGTGTTCAAAACCGTCAGATCCAAGTTACGATATTTTCGAACGTGAACCATAGACCCCAAATAAGGCAAATTCGGATTCGGGTTGACAGGTATTCCCATTATGAGCTCAAATTAAGCATGGATTCTGTAATTTCGCACCAACGCCATTGTGACGTGGGTTCGCGTCCCACAGCGTATGTAAAGTCTCAGTTTATGAATGATTGACCTTCATTCTCATCTTTTAAATCATCGTCTAATCTATTAATATAGTATCGTAGTATTATAACACGAGGGGCGAAGTCAAGCCGAGTGTAATAACATGCACACGTGTATATCATCATGTTTTGAAATTGACGCAGCTCAACTAATAAACCGATCCAATTGACCAAAGATCAGAATAATGGTTGGTTCAGTAGTTGACCTGGGGAGTGCGTAAAAACAAACCAATCCATAGCAGAATCCCTTTGGAAACTCTAGCTAGCTACTGGCACAAAAGTGAGTCACTTTGTAAGAATATGATGGTGAATTAGAAGATGAAGGAGAAAAGTGAAAACAATGACATCAATCCATGGCTTATGCGGGAATCGAACTCACGTTCCTTGGATTCGTTTCGGTCTTGAGCGACACCACTGTCATCTAAGATCCAAACGAACCAAATCAAAGCTTAATGTATTGTAAGTTTTACAGAGCTTTTCGTTAAAACTTTCATCTTAGTAAAACTTCGTTTGTCGCCATTAGAAAATATATTTTTGCAGATTTTTTAACTCGTCGAATAGTGACCCATTTCCCACCCACATCTTTAACCCGACGCATTTGAAATCCCCGTGACACCCTTATCCCTCCTCCCTCCCCCTCTCACCACACCTAATTTCTGAACGCACATCCCAATAAGATCGTCTCCCGCTTCACCCCAGGGAAGCAGACTCGGGAACGTGTCAACTTCTCCCAGGGGCTGCACGTGTCGCACGTAGGCCGCATGACGTCACCGACCATATAATCAAGGAAGTGAGAATACCAGAGCTGAGATCGTAGTAATACGATATAAAATTACAGAAATATTGTATTTATGGTAAAACATTTCCTTGAAACTAGAAACTTTGTAGTTTACAGCCTGCACGTATTGTACTATTTTAAAACTATTTAAAAACTTTTTTTTTCTTCTTTAATTACTTTAATTTTATTCCCATACATAACTTTTGTTTTGCTATTACTTTCGTCATATTATTTCTTTTTTACTATACACTTAGAAATCTTAAAATAATAATAATAATAATAATAATAATTAATAATATAATAAAATAATAATAATAAAATAATAATAATAAAATAAAACATAATAATAAAATATAATAATAATAATAATATATAATTTTTTAAATATAAAATTATTTATTGTCATAGAATAATAGAAATCATAAACATGACAGCATATGAATTGCAATAATAATTGATGTTACATAGGCTACAGAATAAATCTAACAAGAATATAAGCCAAAGAACCCACAAAGCCTGAAAAGGCTTACTGTGGTTAAGACATTTAAATTATTTTAGAGATGGACCAGACGGGAACGGAACATTATTAACCGAATAACATGAAAGAAGCATTTTGATGGTATAGTATGGTTGTGAGATTCAGTTATGTTGTGAAATCAAAAAATTATTGTAATAAAGACAAATGAGCTTAGAAAATAATAAATAAATCGGAAAATAGATCAAAGTTCAAAGAGATAAATTTAGTTCATTTTAATTTTTGAATGTAGACACGGATTTCCCGTAGGTAAAAGTCCATCAATTTCGTACGAAAGGAACCGGTAAATAAGTGAACGTTGGCCAAAATAATGTTTTAAAATTGAATTTTTTGAATCCACATATTTTATGTCTTGTATCTTGCATGCATATCTAACGAAAATTTAAATCTGATTTAAATAGGTGTAAATAAATCTATATATAACAATGAAAATGCAGCCAAAACAAAGAAAAAATTTATTTAGAGGTACAATCGTAAAGTCAACATTACCAATTAAACATATATATGTAAATTATACCTCTTTGCATGGACATTCAGTTAATGTGAAATCCAAAAAATTACAGAAAAAGAACAAAGAGCTTAGAAATAAATAAATAAATCGGAAAACATTGTCAAAAGGTGTCAGAAAGAAGATAAGATTTCAGTTCATTTTAATTTTTGAAATGTTAGACAAGGTTTTCAGTGAGGAGGGCATCAAGTTGAACGTAGAAGGAACCGAGTAAGAAAGTGAACGTTGGCCATATTTGTTGTTAAAATTGGGAATTTTGAATGCCCCCGCCACTTTTAGTCTTGTATCCTTGCATGAGTCTAACGGAATCTTGAAATCTGATTTAAAATAGAAGTGTAATATAAATCTATATATAAACAATGAAGATATTGGCAGCACATTACAAAAAGAAAATATTTGTTTACGGGAGAGTTCAGAATCGGTTTTAAAGTCACACATTACCATTTTTAACATTTTTATTTGTAAATCTTCAACCCTTTGAATGTGACACCGCGAAGCATTGCCCCAAGCTAAAATGCCATACAAAATCAAAGATTCGGCTATGGATTGATACACGGTTCTAAATAAGGAAAAAGGTAATACATGTTTTAGAATATAAAGCCGAGAGGAGCAAGAGCGTATAGTCTGTTACATAATTTATCAATATGATATTTCCACGAAAAGTGCCTATCTACAGTTAATCCCAGGTACTCATAAGTATTTACACATTCAATTTTCCCACTATACATTCACAATCGGTCAATTCAGCCATAGTATGAAATATGAATGCAGTTGAAATCGTGATAAATAATATTAATTGGAAAATCTTTTTCGTGGTTGTGGTTTAAAATACTTTATCTATGTGATTGAAATAGATAATTTTAATGACAATAACGAAAATTGGCGTCTCTAGTCTAAACCCTATAATCAAGGAAGTGAGAAGATCAGAGCTGATATTGTACTTAATCGATATAAATTACAGAAATATTGTATTTATGGCAAAACATTTCCTTGTAACTTGAAACTGTAGTTTATACAGCCTGCACATATTGTACTGTTTAAAAACTATTTAAAAACCCTTAAAATACTGTTTGTCTATGTGATTGGCATAGATAATTTTAATGACAATAACAAAAATTGGCGTTTCTAGTCTAAAATTTACCATGACGCGACGATGAGATTGGAAATTCATGGATTTTTTAATTTCAACTAGGATTAAATTTTTAACTAATCCAACATAATTTTAAAAAATTGCAGCTTTTCATGATTCTAAATAACTGTACATTCTACGGCGTACACTAACGTATTCCTGTGTCGCGCAGGCATACTTCCATGAGGTTGTGAAGTGGGCTGCGTACACCCGTGTATGTAGAGAGACCAGACAGACCACTCCATCACTGCTAATAACGATTATAGTTACTTAGTTAAATTAGTAAAGTGCATCCATGCGTCCTACGTGGCCACGTGGACTTACCAGTTACCACATCCCATAGAGCCAATTATCACGTCGTCATGGCAACGAGGCTGACGCGTGTGCTCGCATGTGTGCATCATCGTCGACTCTTGGGCGCTAGATAGTATAATAATAATTGGGTGAAATTAGCGTTTTGCGATGTAGATTCTAAGGGTAAATCAGCAAGCTCTCGATTCTTATGCACACGTTTTTATTTTTATTTTCTTTAAATAACGCTTAAACAATTAATTATTGACCATGTATTTTAACTCTCGTCTTTCAAATTGATTTGCACGTTGAACAAATCTGATAATTCGTTTTTCAATGAGCGGACAAGAATCTACCAATTTGTTAAAAGGAGCTCATTTGAGATTGCAAAAACTTTCCAAACAAACTTTGAGAATCAAAGTCAGCTAAAAAGTTGGTTTCGATAAATGTTGCAGTTACACCATGGAAAAAACACGGACAACGTGGACAAAACAGTGTCTCAAGAGGACGATTATGTGCGAATAAACTCGATACTTGTGGCTCTATTTTAGAGGGTGCTGGTTCGAGTCCCTGGAGGACCGTGTATGCCAGTATGGGGCATGGGCACAGGTAGGGTCATTATCAAAACCTACTTGCCCCCTCCTGCAAAAAGTCCTGCCGCCACACCTGCAAGTTCCTGATGTTGCAAAACGAACGCGTTCCCACAAAACAAGAACTCGTTCCCGTGAATGCGTTGCTTCCCAAGACTGTCCATCGCCAAAGTGGCTTCTAATATCGGTGCGAACTTTGTAATGAGTAGGTAAAGAAGCGGTGTTTGGGGAGGCGTATGTGAGGATGGGGGTTGAGGCTTGAGGGGAGTCCGTAAAATAATCTTGCGAGGGGGCCTTGAAGAACTACAGCCACTGGACTCAGCAAGTTTTAATGTATTTCCATCTTCATCACCAATTTGCAAGACCCCAGACCCGAAATTGCCCCCTCGACTGTCAACTTATTTGTGGAGGAGCAGTGGCGTATCCAAGGGGGGGTATGGGGTTGAAACACCCCCCCATGCCCTATGTATGTGCCCATATATAATACTAGGAAAACGCTAAAGTCCCGCCGCGTTGATGGATGAGCGTTTTTGTAAGTTTTTAGTTTGCGTGGGACCACTTTTCCTTTGCAAGTGCTTTGTGAATGCATTGTAGGTGATTGTTGTCGAGTTTTCAAATGTTACTTGTTTTGTTAGTGTGTGTTCGTATTCTGTTACTTGTTATGTTATAATGGTTATTATAAACCTCAAAAAAACTCATATCAAAACCTTTATGTCTATGAATTCTGGCTCACTTTTTCAACTTTTTGTTTCAAAGGTACAATCACCATAAACCTTAAGCAGTGTAAAATGAAGTTTTGCCACCACTGTGGCCTTTTGGTCAATTCGCCCTGTGAGACATTATGCAGATGCATAGAGCAAAAATCGTAGGTATTATCTATAAGGTTACTTGCACCCTCTTGCAAAGTCCTTTTCCCACCCTGCAAGTTCCTGTGCCAAACCGAACGCCTGTAATACAAACTGAGAACTCGTTCCGTGAAGCGTGTTTAGATCGCATCAAGGGCATTCAAATATTCGCGAACTGTAAAAGTACGAAAAAAGGTAGTTGGGAAGAGTGGGATTTCAGGAGGATTGAGCTCGAGTGGAACCTAAAAAACTTGCGAGGTGCCTAAGTACAGAGATCTGGAACGTCCGCAATTTTATTTCATCTCACCAATTTGCCAAGGCCCACCCGACCAAATGCCTCAAAACATCGACTGAAAACATATTGAAGAGCAAATGGGCTAAATTGGAGGGGGGGTATGGATTGAAAGTTCCCCCTATGCTTGTAGCTGCTCGCTCATTCCAATATACATTATACAAATAAAAATAAAAATATACAATTCATAAAAAATATGAGGAGGGAGCAACCTAACTCTGATACTGCATGACTCTAAAACGTGTTTACAGGCTTTCAAAATGTCAAATACGTGATTTTTTTTATTTTACAACACTAAAACTTCACTAACTTTATTCACGACCTCTAGATTAGTTTAGATGCTCTACGTGGTGCGATTAGCGTCTACCCTCTACCAACATCGCATGATCATTATGTGACGTAACCCCATCTTGTTCGCGCACGCGCACGCGCACGTGTGTTTTAGCGAGGGTTGATCTAGTGGTCTTGTCAGCTTGATTTGAAGGGTGAGAACGGAACCTGCAACCCTTCATTCCCTTGAAAGCAACCCTTTCAATATCAAGTGTTCGCCCGCGGGATCGGCTTTAGGAGTCGAGCTGGTGCTGGAGAGAGTTAGTTCATGTAAGTCGCTCGGTCTGTGCAGAAAGCCAGCTGAGACGAGACGAGACGCAGATCGTTAAGGAAATAGCTGTGCAACAAAGAGTCTATTGAAATCTTGCTCCGGGTGTGGGGCGTCTACACTCCAACTCCCAGTCCCTGATTACTCCAGGCCAACCAAATGAGGCACGAATTTGCACTTACATTTTGGTGGCTCTGTATTCGTTTCTTTCGCAAGAGAAATATTTCACCCATAGATAGAACTCAGTTGAAAGTTGCTTTGAAAATCTCTCGTGGGTCATCCATCACCTTTTCTAAATTAGTTTTTATACCAAGTGTATTGGATATACTTTAAATAAATAAATGAAGTATTCTTGCCACTCTTTAGGTGTACTTATGTGTAGGTGAAGTGTAACTTAGGTATGGGCTCTAAAGAGTGTGATGGAGAGAATTTACCAGGGCTAGGAGGACTTTAATCCATTTATCATTCGTCTATTATCTGAAGAAACCTTGGAAAAACTTTCAGTCAGGATTCTCGGGGACAGGCATCGACTGAACCTCCAGATTCGGTCTTTCTGAAATAACTATTAATTATTATTATAATTATTAATAATTAACTTTCTAGGTTGCCGTATTTCTTACAGCCTTATTGTTCCTACTTCCTCGTTCCGTACCTGTCCTGTTGTTGGGACTATGGGCGTCACGTTGCCCGGGAACTTCAACAGGGTTCTTCCCACGTCTCTTCCCACGTCCCAAGGTTCGGAAGCTAGTCCAGCTTATCCTCTGAGACGACGCAGTCTCTATCGGAGTATTCTTGTTTCAAAATGGATAAAAATACATTTTATTCTATGCATCCGAATCGATAGAGGTAGCTCATACGTTGCAAGTAAGGGGCCAATCCGGGATGTTTGATACCCTCTATCGGCAATCTAGACTAAAAGTTTTCTAACAATGGTTCCCAAACTCAAAGATGAATGCTTGTTTTGACTTATATTAATTATTGCCATTGGACATGCCCCAAATATTCGTACAATAGTTGTTCTCTGATCACTTAAAAATGAGAAATATAAAATAACATAAAAAATATCTAGGTCAGCTAGGTCAGCTATCAGCTAGGTCTCCCACAAGAGAACCCCATCACCCTTGATGATCCTACTCTGACCATAATAGGGAATATTCCAGTTAATATTTTATATTTTATTTTAATTCTTATTCATGTCTTAATAGTCACTGCACTTTTTTTTTATTTAAAAAAAAATGTTTTTTGTGTAATTTAAACGAGAAGTAAATTGGACCCCCAGTTTGCGCGCCAAAAACGAGCGTGCGCCATCTTTGGACGGTACTACGTCATAACTGTGCTGAGTCAAGGCCAATTGGAAACTAAATGTACGTATATTTGTACATATTTACATACAGACGGCGGTGCTCGCCCATCCGCTCAACACAAACAACTCCACAAGGATGTACATTTTCACCGTCTTTTGTTTTTCTTTTTTTCGTATGTGACAGGAGATTTCGCGAGATCATTGTGATAAAGAATAACGAGCATTTGTCTTGAATTTTTGCATAGCCTAGGACTATCATGGTATTCTTTATCTACAATAGGCTTTCATTAGTCATCAAAGTAAGGTTTTTGAGCGGGGTGTGTGTCAGAACACGAAAGTGCAGGTTAGGGTCAGCAAGTTAAGCCTAGGGCTTGTCAAGTGAGAAATTTTAGTATTCACATACCAATGACTATATCCTACAGGAACGATTGGCCTAGACTGTTGTATTATAAATAATTTTCTACGTCTAGGCCTAGACCTAGGACTGTTTCAGTTTTGTTTTTTTTTATTGCAATGTCAACTTTTCTCGTTTTCTGGCTAGGCGTTAAATGTAAAATGTCCGCCATCTGTTTACATTACTGTAGGCTACGCTAGGCGCTGCTTTGTTTAAAACACCGCCGTCTTGATGTATTTCTCGATCCTACCAAGGTCTGCTTGATTCTCCTAGCGGAGAGTCGGTGTACCGACGAACCTAGAAGGTTAGGTCATCGCAGTCCGTTCCAATCACGTTTCTAATGGGGCGGCCATGTTGTCTCCCGGCTAGAGCAATTTCGGCGCGAATTCAAACACAATGCACGGTCTTCGAGCGCCGTGAATCAGTCATATTATGCATATCCCAAAGACATGCGATCATATTATTGATTAATTATTAATAATTTGAATCCAAATTAGGATTATAAAACTTTATTATTATTATTATTATTATTTTTTTTGTGAATCAGTGATTTGTCGTTAGAATTAAAAAATTTTTAAATTTAAATAAATAAATTTATATTTTACTAAATTTAAAATAAACATGTATTCATTGTCAAACTTAACATCTAATTTGCAAGGAGAGAGATTATTATTCAATATATACCAGGGTTGTTACGATGGATCCCAGGGCTGTTTTTTCAGAAATATTCTCCAATTAGAGTTAGGAATCAAGGAAACAAGGTATGATTTTGGATCTAGGTAAAAGACATAGGTAGGCGTAGGCCTATACTTAGAAATATAAATAATATGGTCTACTTGTTGATGAAATATTAATTTAATCACACTACTTGTCCAAACTTCGAATTAAGTTCATTTTGATATCTACCTACTAAAATAAATAAATAAAATAAATAAATAAATAAATAAATAAATTGTATTTAGAGTACCCACTCAGTTATATCTGATTTTCATTTCAATATAATATAATCTTCTTGGCTTGGAGTAGGATAATGGGTAAATTCTAATAGGCTGTGTGGAATATTTCACTTCATATTTGAGCTATAAAAATAATATTAATTAAAAAAATAAATAAACCCACATAAATCCGTTTTTTTCCGATTAAACCCACCTGGGCTGGGCTTCTTCTATAAAAACCTGGATTTTTTACAACCCTGATCAGGGCCGTGTTTAGGTAGTGAACCGCCTCTAGGCAATTAAATTTTGCCGACGCCCCCCCCCCCCCCCAACTTTATACAACTTAAATAAAGTTTAGGTAACAGTTTTCACTTTTAATTTTCTTTAGAGACCTATCACTGGACAAGTAGCACCTTCTCTGCAACAAAGTTTGTCTGTCTCAGGAGCTGCAGCAGCAAGATTCCTAATTTACGAACCCCTAACAAAACTAGTACGGGATCGGGATAAAAAACTAAAAAAGACTAATATTAAGCCGTGCGAAGGACTGGCAGGTGAATTTTTTGCAAATTTTTACTTTTAAAATCTACAAAACACGCTTTAAAATATAAAATTACATAATACTGCCGAGAAAATTGTTACTAACTTATTTTCATGCAAAAAGTATTTTAATTTTTTAATTTTTAGTTCTGTGAAAAACTGTCGAAATTTGCCCTAGGACCTAAGTGGCGAAAAGCCGCCCCCCTAAAATTTGCCGCCCTAGGCAGCTGCCTAGGTTGCCTAGGCCTAAATACGACACTGACCCAGATATGTATGGTACCAATTGTAGAAGACCTGAGAAAAAGAGGGGAAATTATACCAAAAGGATTTTAATCCAAATTTTATTAATTAAAGATTTATTACAGTGGCATATAACACCATGAATAATTTAGCATTGTTAAAATGTTGTTTTAAATACCAGTCCACCCCTAATTAAATTATTGTGCACTAATATTTTATATTATAGCAATATAAATTGAACAATTGGGCACTATATGCTACGTTTGGGCCTTTGAAACCTAGTATTTATTTAGAAACATAAAATTTGTATCATACTCTTAAATAATGGGTTCCCAGTTTAAATCAGAAACTATATGAACACCTACATTTATGTTGATAGTAGGGTACTTTCTCTCAAATGGGTAGGCCTACATTTGAATATAAACGTTGGCGCCCACTGATCTCGCCTCGAGTTTCGTAGTCATTTGGCTTTTCTGCGAGGAGATTTCGGAAATCTAAACATTCTAGTTCCATTTCAAGAATGTCTAGAACTTAACAGCTGCACACTCCGTCATGGTTTGCTGGTAAAAACTAGTAACGTAGTCTGTAGTACGGCATGTTTAACATGGTTCACCTTTCAAAGCGCTGGATATTTGGCTCCACAATGGCTTCTAAATCCACCTTGCGACGACCTACCTTAGTGAGTTAGACGAACCTCCGCAAGAGCGGAGATCAAGCGGACCTTGGATCCTACTATAATACTATTCCAACATCTTTGGTCTGGATGTATGTTTATCCAGACGGCGTTGGATCAACACAGTTCTGACGTCACAGTCGTTTTTGCCGCTTTAAAAAACTGCTGCTTTTAAAACGGCTATAAATCACTGGATTATTATTTCACGGAAAAACAAAGTACATATTTGTAATCGGGACGAAATACTTCTTCTAAAAAATCTATTCGTACAGTATTTGGCGGAAGTGGAATATTCCCTATTCTTATTAAATGCATTTTTCAGATGGGGGGGGGGTCTCTCTCAAGTCAGCCACGCAGTTTAAAAAAAAATAGAAACTTGCGTCTTTGGAGGCGGTTTTTAACGTGTGTGTCTCTGCGAGATTTATTGATCCATTGCAATTGCACTTTATGTATACGGTTTTCAAGATGTATTTATTATAATTTTAAAATATAAATTATTTAGATCTGCGCGGGGGCGGGGCTAGATTCCTCCATAGTCCCCTCTGTGTACAGATCGTTTGCAAATGCAGAGATTAATCAAAATTCCTTTCAACATTTCTTCATGATATTCGCCTGAAGGAATGGATCGCTCAATATAGCGAGGGGACGCCGTCATTGCACCAGATCAGACGTGTTTTCCAATAACTTTCTGCATTTAGTGAACAAAGTAAAGTGTGATTAAAACCGTTTCTATACTTTACGAGGCAACTTTATGAGCAATAAATAGTTTGTTTATTACTTATTAGTTTTTACTCACTTTCTTGGAGTTTGAGTACGTGCTGTAATCATTCGAAGAAACAGAGAACGTGTTTTCTTGAAGTTACCTTGACAACATCTTGAATGAAGGAAATTCAAGATAAGGTTTTATGTATAAAAAGAGGTGGACAATGAATGGATTATTTCATTTTATGGTAATTTTACTTTTTCAACACGAACATGCAAGGGCCATCAAATTCCAACTCGCAACCTTCTCGTGGTATGGCCCGTGATTAGGGGAGTTTATCTCCCTGAAACTAATGTGCGAGCTCTGGGTCGTCGTCGGGGAACCCCTTCCCTTTGACTACCTCCCTGACGGCGACGACAAAGACAACAAGGAAGGATGATGACACAGACGGAGACGACCACGACGTGGGGGAACCCCTGCCCTCCCCATATGCTTGTGGCTGGTTCTGACCAGCACAGGCCTGTCCACCCCGCGTCATCCTTACGTCCCTCCCTTCGTCTCCGATTAGCCAAGTTGCATAAATATGAGACGTAAAGCAATATCCAATAATAACGAACATGCAAAGCTAGTAATTATTATGGTAGTGAGAAGATAACACTATAAAAACGTATAACTAGCCGTTGTTTTTTTGGGGAGAGAGACGAACATTTTTGTAACCTCAAAGGATCTATGATCAGCACGACTTAAAAAAAAGGGAAAGGGGTATAGGGCTATATGGGAACTGTCAGTGGTGTAATCCAATTTTTTTAAGCGAGCGTTCCCATTTTCCCATTTGACTCTGCCGGAAAAATTAGTCACTGTTTTTTTGTTTGTTTGTTTGTTTGTTTTTTGTTTGTATGTCTCGCCATAACGTTCGAACGGAGGTTCGGATCGAGTTGAAATTTTGACCATCCGCAAGCTTCGTTCTCGATTGAATGCCATTAGTTTTGTGGCAAAATCGTTCAAAAAGTTAAAAAGTTACATTAAAGTTAATCGAAAGTTTTTTTTCAAACTAAACGGCGACACAATCTGAGATAGCCAAATCATTTAGAATGTCCGTCCGGTCACGAATATGTTAATTTTATTTTGATCCGATAAGTAGTGTAGATGGAAATTACATTATAACAAAAGGAACGTTGCCATGGCAACGAAAAGACGCGCGAAGTTTCTAATGCACTGCCACCTAGAAGTAATCAAAATACTTTCGAGGAAGCAGTCTATTATTTGTCAACAAAGAGTTTAAATAGTTTTCCCAAGGAGTCAAGGTCCTCTAGATGGCGGTGGATTTCATCCACAAAGTAAAGGTTTACTTACACACGGGTTTACCCAAATACCTTGGCAATAATAAATAATATTGGAAACATGGCCCTGTGGACAGCGAACGTCGCAAATTTTAAAATTTAAAAAAATGTGCAATGCGGGTCTAGCTATAGCACGTGCTCGCTTATCAACGCGTCCAACTGAGCGTTTCCTAGTTTAATGGATATACACTCTTTTCTGGTGACATGATTATCAACAATGGGGGCCTGGGGAAAGGCCCCTCAGTTAATGTGGGTCCGGGGCGAACAACCCCGGAAAATGTTTCGATTCTAAGAGTTCGATTGGAGTATTTTGACAAGTTTTTTTTTTACGAAAACCTTATAGAAGATGTACGAAAAAATTGCATAATATGAAAAGTCTCAATATCTCAATAATATTAATTACTATTACTAAGGTAGTTACTTGTAATTTTAATTTCGAAAACAAATTTTCGATGCTTATGATTGTAATTTTTGATTTGCACATGGCAACAACAACACAATATCACAACATCGACGGTAATACTTGGGGGCCCTGTAGGGCCCCTCAGGCTTAGAACATAATAGGTAATAGACTGATGGGCACCGATTGTCGTGCAAGGTGAATATTTTCAAATTACTAACTATAGGTTAGTAGATTGTTAGGGTAATTGTGATTTGTGAGAGGAGGAATGTTAATGTTACTTAATAATTCCAGCATCCACCCTTACGACTAAAAAAACTTTAATTCAGGGTTGCGGGTTGTGGGATGCGAGCTTCCTCTGTCGATGTTGGCCCCCTAATAATAGCCATGGTGGTGGTTATTGCTGTCAATAAAGAAATAGCCCAATACTGCGTGTAGGTTTGGTGCCTGATGGTATCGAGAAAATACGAAAGACTCGGATCCCACTCCTTGATGAATGCTGAATCAAGTCGTACACACTCACTATATACAACACAGCATCGAACAAAGATGAGTTGAGCTTCATATCTCCAGCGACACTCTTGGGTGAAATCAATACTTTTTAATCGCGAAAAACACAACTCGAAAGTCATTTTCATTAGACGAGTATCTCTCTCTCTCTCTCTCTCTCTCTCTCTCTCTCTCTCTCTCTCTCTCTCTGATCACTCGTGCACGTGCACTCCGAAACCCCCTCCCCCTCCCCCCCACCCTCTCACCCTACCCATCTCGTTGATCGCATATTTGTATTCGCAATCACATCACGATACTGAAAGGTGCGAGTGAGTGAGAAGATACATGTGATGGGCCGTCTATTATAATATATAACTGAATTAACTTTGAAGAGCATTATCAAAACTCGAAATGCAAGGAGGCCCATACAAAGAACTGTGTGAAACAAGCAGTAGTAATACCATTGTAATACCATACTCAATGGTAATACCGTAGTAATATTAATTAATATAGTCAAATTTTATTAGAGCAATGAAGACAACAGATATATTATCAAGTAAAAGTGATTCTTTCAACTTCATTTGGGGACTGCGTACGTGTCATCTTGGGGTTGTAAACTATCCATTACAACGTTTACATGCAGTTTTGAAAAAGTTTTGACTTGAATGAGAACTAATTCGACGTCCGTGTAAGTACATGAACTGGTTTCAAAACGATCTCAAAACGTTTTCAAAGCTGTTTTAGTTGTTAGGTTGGTGCTGGTTTTGAAAATAGTTTTGAAGTCAAGCCCATGCAAGAAAAATGGTTTTGACTTGAACCGAATCAAACCCTTTCGAAGCGTATACATGCTGTTTTGAAAACGATTTCAAACCTTCATATATACCGTACGTACGTAATCGTAATCGTCCTCTTCTTTTGTAAATCAATTTATATATATGAACACTGACAGGAATAAACAATGAATAACTTACTTTTTTGTGCAAAAAATATCTTGTGGTTAGAGGCACAAGGTCCAATGTTCGATTTCCGCTCTTGGCAGAACATTTTTTAACTTCTGATTTGGACTAAAGTTCATCAGTTGGAATGACTGAGTAAACGGTGACTTTGAAACCGTTGTAGCAACGAGGTACATAATAATTTCTAGTTGTTCCGAATTAGCCTTGTTGATTGTGACGCTGTCCACGGGTATAAAATGTAATCGTGTCCAGCTCGATTGATCGGTGTTCCCAACTTAAATATGCCGGTCTTTAGAAGGTTATTGTTCGCTCGTCGATGGTGTCGGCGCGTACAGCTTACAGCTTACAGGGTTGGCTTGGTCTGATTTAAATTTTATGTCCCTCAATGATGATTACATCTGGTTGTCGTGTTTTGTGTGTTCAAAGTTTTGATTTTGATTCATGAATAAGACTGATTGAAGTATTATTATACAGATTGGTTTTCTGTTTGTTTGAATGTGTTGTGTTTGTTTGTTTGAAATGGTTTGAAATGAAAAGGGTCATGGAAGGGGAAAAAACAGCCATTTGTTTTACGATTTCTGTGTTTGTTTATGTTAAACGTAGTAGATATCCGATAAAAGGTCCTGTCCTCTCAATGTCCAGAGGAGCCTGCTTGTCAAAACTGGATTATTCCCGGCCAATATTATTTCTAGATTTTAAAATACCCGCGCCACCGCTTATATTATTTCGCGCTCTTGAAAAACAGATCGTAGATCTTACAGGCGGTGACTAAAAACAGCTGTGCTGAGCTGTCAGAAATTTGTAAACAGGGTTTGTGGTTTTTGTAGGTTATCGGCGTTCCTTGATGATAGTGGTGTTAGGCCCTAGGCTATGTTTCAATTGCCGGTGAAATTTAAAAAAGCGTAGCTCATTGAATACTGTTCAGTGCTTGTAAATATTTTTCATTATTGTTTTGAATCCACCAAAACTAAAAAGTAGGAATTGGCTCGTCCCGGACGTCCCAGGTAATTTCTTGATTTAGCTAGGGCTTAGGGTTAGCAATAGCTAATTATTTCCGTTTGGTTAGGACATAATACATGATTAATCAGTTTGTCTTGTAATTAAAACCATAAACATGTCCCTAGCCGAGACTGTTTTTCTATTCGTTGCTCTACCTACGGGTAGGCCCCCGAATAACGTAGTTATTAATAGTAGGCCTATTATCTTTGGGTAGGCCTACCCTAGCCGGTACTTTTTCGGGGTAGGCCTAGGCCTAGCCCTACTCTTTCGGTTGGTATGGACCGATTTTTTAACACTTTTTTTTTCAACAAAAACGCTGAAAACCAACTTTACCGGTAAGTAGTTTTGTAACGAAAAGGATTTCTGGTGCGCTCTTATAAAAAATATCCTAGAACTAGCGCGGCAGGTAACTAGTCCGGAAAGGTCGACTAACCAAACGTAAGTTGTCTTGTAAAACCAGTCCATACCAACCGAAAAAGTTCCCCCTAGTCTAGGGCCTAGGCCACTAGCTTAACTAAACCCCACCAGGTCATCCATGTTCATATTAGCCTTAATTAGGCCTACCATAGAGTATAGACCAATTACCAAGGCAGGCCTTGGGTTTATCAATTCCTACCCAAAATCATTTTTCTTCTAGCTTTGGTGAGTGAATGCAATGACAGGAAGGGTGGATGATGAAGACTATTGGAACGATAGTGAAACGAAAACAAAAGCCAAAGCATTCAACTTTGAGGAAGATGAGGTAAGTTTTCAAATGTTCATCTAGGACCCTAGAACTTTGTTGGAATAATTAGCTGGGCTAGGGGCCTAGAATGTGTAAGCTTGTGTATTTGTTTGTATTGCCGAGTATGAGTTTCAATTGGTATGTTCACAATTCGTCGTAAGGCTTTTAAGGTTGTCATAAAGAATTTCCCAAAATCCAATTCTTACGACTAGGCCTAGGCCTACCACTTATGCCTTAGAACTAGATAGATAGATAGATAACTTTATTCATCTTGACAGGCACATTGTACATGTTTGACTCCCGGAGGAGAAGGTGAATAGCCTAAGGTAACTTACAGATAAGTATATGTAATCCTAGTACTACAGAGTAATCATGTACATTAAGTAAATAAAGAAAATTATGAAAAAAATAAATTAATACATTGTAATAATTGTAACATTGTGGACTGTGAAATCTACACTCAATGGTGGTAAGAATAATAATTTATATGATGTATCTAGTTACAATTGTTTGTGGATAAGCCAACATGTGGGAGGATAATATAAAAGTGGAATTTGAAAATAAGAATGACATTGATATAATATATTAATTTATGGAAGTATAACTGGAGAAGAGAATTGTTGAATGAGGTGATTTACAATTGGTACAAGATAATGGTACAGATGAAAGTATGAGACATAATGATATGGAGGCATATAACTAAAAAATAGTAATCATATGTTACAACTTACAATGTCAGTAGACTTTGAAACAGGACTTTAAAACAGGTGATATATCATTATTGCTGAATTTAGCTAGAATAATAATTGTTTATTATTTATTATTTAATTAATTGTTCATTATTTATAATTGTTTATTATTTACATTGAGAGGTAGTCACTAACCGAGTAGAAGCTGTTTTCTGTGAGATATATTTTTAACTTGTGTTTGAAGGAGGGCAGGGTGGGGGAGGTTTTTATGTTTTCTGGGAGCTTGTTGTAAAGGGTGGAGGCAAGGTACTCTGGGCTTTACCAATCTCATTTTGGCTACTTAAGTAGGCCTACAAATATGCATTGTTATGGTACAGTACTAAAATGTTTTTGGGCTAAAAAAGTTCATGATGGATACCATAATAGATAAGTAAAAACATAGCTGTAGGTACACTTTTTAATGAGGCTTGTTCTTCCACCGTTAGAATGGAAGTCAGCTTTGCGGAGTTTCCAAGAGTGGAACAGCTCGACTCTCGCAGCAAGTGCGTGCTGGGATTTCCGCAGACAACGAGCCGTACAATACAGACTCCATATCAGGTGAGATTGTGGGATGTTTTCATCATGTCCTGCCAAAGGATGGGATGTTCAAATACGGGAGTGACTTATATGTTTGACCGCCCCGGCAGACTCGGCACATAGGCCTACTGGGTCTAATGAGTCAACTTTGGTCGCCAGTAGGGGGCCGCACTATTCGTCATTAGACCTCATCCGAGACCAATGGAATCTTTCTTTCAATTAAGCGGTTTTGCCGCTAGAGCTAGCATTTTGGAAAGTCAAAATGCGGCGAAAATGTAAAATTGAGACTAGCAGTTTCCAGCTTTCAAAACAGCTGCCAAATTTGAATAAGGTCCTAATCTCCTAAAAATTCAAAATTTTTGTTCATTAGAATTTCTTAAAATAAAACGCACAAAATGTGTTATTAATTTCAAAAGTACAAAAAATTAAAAAATTTCTACTCACAATAATTTGTTTTTTCTATTAGGCCTAGGCCTACTAATAAACAAAAATTATTAGTAGGTAGGGCTAGGCCTATTTCCAATGGGTAGATAGGGCCTTAAGTGGTGTACCGGTAAGTAGGGATGCACACGATAATCAATATTATCGATCAATAATCAATAATGGATATTATTTCGATAATCGATAACCAAAATTCATTATCGATTATCGAAATACCAAATAATTCGTCAATAGTGGCACGAACTTAACTCTAAAGACGGGAGATTATCTCACGTTGTGCCATGACACTCGAGATTTATGTTTGGAATAGACCTATCAGTCGATAACGGAAGCCAAACACATGACATCGAAGACAGCCAGGCAGTAAACGGAGCGTGATAGTTTTGTTTTGACTTACACTTGCCACACTTGAGGTTCCACTTATAGATCGGAACAGGCTTTATTGGTAATATCGATATTATCGATAATATGATTCGATAATGACATTACCATTTTGATAATCGATAATGAAAAAAGTATCGATGTGCATCCCTACCGGTAAGTATCCCGGTAAAAAATTAGGTAGCCCCCTACTTAGATTCAGATTCAGATTTTAGGTTTAGCTTTTTCAAAATAGCACTGGTTCAATTGTGAAATATTTAAAAATATTACTGGACCAGATAGTGTGGACTGATAAGTCTTTGAACACTTTTCTGTTTTCAGGAGATTGAGTCGGCCTGTGTTTGCACAATTTTCTAATAGAAATAATTCTTTTTAGGCTCCTTCTCAAGAGTGAACAGTTCCCAAGGGCCACAGAAAACGATCAAGCCACTTCTATCTCTAATGTCAGAGAAGTCCGTTAATTGCAGTAAGTAGAAAGTTTTAAATATATTTATTGGCCATATATTTAGGTGGAGGCCTTTATTTTAATATGCTGAAAATTTTTATTTAAATAATAATAATGTATAAATAAAGACAGGTTTGCTTTCACTAGAGATCCAGGGATTTCGCAAAAAGTGAACAAATGAAATGTCTTAAAAATACCTGAAACATATTTTTCATAAGATTTCATGGCCTATGATATCAAAAAAATGCAATTTGAAACCGCACCAAAAGGCAAAATGTTCCATTTTTGCATAAAAACATGAAAAAAATGCATTTTGACAGTGTTTAGTAGTGTCTCTACCTAAGAAATTAAAAACTAAATGATTTTGACTTATCGACTACGGTATCGAGCCAAAATCGATGAATCAAGTCGAATTTTCGCACATCGTTTGTCATTGGTCCAAACTAATCACGCCTCCATGAATTTAGTTCAAATATATCGATTGTGCCAGAATCGATTGTTACACTTGGCAATTTTATTTTTAAGACAGAAAATGTGTATTTGGTGACGTTATTTTTAAAAAAAAATGATAAATAAAGCATATTTTTAATCTCATTGAGCATTATTTTTCAATTACAAATATATCTTTCTTGGACCCCTCCCTAGCCTTCACCAATGTAATTGTTATTAATTATGCCCAACTGTTGTAAATTGTAATGAATTCAATTATAGATTTGGTTCCTTGCATCTTCTCTCCTGTTTTAACTACCGGTACATATGCATAGAGCGGCAGAGCAGCGTACTCGTTGTATGTTCTTCCTTCTGATTTGGTTTGATTTTCAGTACTGGAAGCTGGAAAACCGCAACCCTGGGAAGCCAAGGGTCTTTTACCACCCAACGAGGAACTTAGAATGTTGCGGAGACAAGTTGAAGTAAGAAGGCTTCTGCCCAATGTTTTCTTGGTTTATACCCCTCTTCCTAGCCTGTGCTGTTGGATCTGTACATTGGTAGACCTTAGGTAGTCTACAGTCCCTACACATTCTGAAATAGATGACGTCACGACTATAGACATGAATTGAACCCCAGTAGCTACTCCAAGCACTGAGCTACACAAACGACAAACTAAGACGGATGATAAAATACCGTCTCTCCACCTCAGTAGGTAGTTAAGAGTATCCACCTAACCTGAGCTCAATTACAGGCAGCGCTATCTTTTTAACTTTCTCTCTTAGGTGATACAATCAAAAAAGCTGCTACCGATCATTATTTGATGTTGCCACGTCCAACTCTGCTTTGGGTTGGCATTGAAGATAGGTCTCTCCACCTTCTCCTCTTCTACTGAAACTTTTCCCTTTCCACCACAGTCTTATTCTCACTGTTCCACTTCCTTCCTTCTATCCTTCCATTGTTGTCGTGGTCTGCAACTTGTTCTCTTGACTTGCATCCTTCTTGACAACTTGCTCTGTCCATCCTTTCTGACATGTTCAAACCACTTTAATCTTCTCTCTCCAAGTTGCTACAGTAAATTTCTTATGTCTACTTGATCTAGAACGTGCTACCCTCATTCAGTTTTTGGTCACATCTGGTCTTACCCACAACACTTCTCACACACAGCTTTCATGAGGCTCGTATACATATTACTAGGAAAACGCTAAAGTCCCGTCGCGTTGTTGAGCGAGCACCGGTACGTGCAACACGACCCGAGTACGACATTCCCATAATGTTACATACCAATAAGTCGTAAAGGTCTTGACCGATTTTGCTGAAAATTTGTAAAATAGGAGAGAATGGATAAAATCCACCGCCATCTAGAGAACCTTGACATCATTTCTTTGGGAAAACTATTTTAACTCTTTGATAACAAATAATACACTGCTTCCTCGATAGTATTTTGATTACTTCTAGGTGGCAGTGCATAGTGACCAGAATTCTCGTGCGACTTTTCGTTGCCAAGGTAACGTTACTTTTGTTAAAATGTAATTTCTATCTACACTACTTAAGGTCTTGACCGATCTAGCTGAAAATGTGTAAAATAGGAGAGAATGGTGTACTTATTGACCCTGCAAAATTTCATAACGATCGGAACATTTTTATTTTTTTATTTATTTTTTTATAACCAACGATCGGATTTTGTTCAAAAACTATACAGCAACCCGCATAGGTGGTATGTACATGTGTGCAAAATTTCAGGTCGATCAGAGAAACGGTGCGACCTGTACCGAAGCAGTAACAGAAAAAAAGAAGAAAAAAACAGACATTCGAGCCATAAGAGTCAAGTGGAGACGCTCGCTCAAATACCTACATATTTATACTGGAATTCGGCTTTAGATTCTTGATTACCATTTAGGCTTAGCCTCTCTGGCTTTCCCCTAAACAGGACCTAATTATATTCTTGTTAGGTTATCTACTCTTGGACCCTTACATCCAATAACACAAATTGTAGGCCTACAATTAAAGTAATTTTTTGTGGCCCTGGCCCTAGGTTTAATTTGTGTATTTTTCTGCCAGTATGACAATGTAACCTTATTGTTCACTTATGGGTCCCTGTAACCTGAACTGTCAATGAAGAATAAATTATTTAATTGTTGTTAAATTACATGTACGTCCTCGACAGGTTCGCTGGGTGCCACCTGATGTGTCCGACACGATAGTGAAGATATTTCTTGGACACCCATACTCGTTAGAACTGTATCGATCACTCGAGAGTAAAACCGCATTACTTGATGAGGCCATACGAATAGGTGACGGCAATGCCATTCTAATAGTAAGTATGAATTTTTGCTGTATATTCCGTAACTTACTGTTCACAAAACACAATAGACTATCTTTTGCTTGCTTGATTTTGATTGGTGTGGTGTTTCTGTTTAATCAAGGTGAACTGCTTTATCAATTTCATCAAATTAAATAGCCTACAGTAAATTAATTATACTTCAAGCCTTGCTGGGTTCTGTATATCTAGATAAATATTGTATAATATTAATTAATACCTGTTGTTAAAAGTTATCCCACTTACATTAGTTATTCTTCATAGATTTACATGCAAAACAAATATAGGGCCTAATTCTTTCTCAATTTCATTAATCGGGAAACACTCTCGTAGATTAGGTTGATTTATTTTTAAATAAATCCAACCATTTAATTAGGATGACTCGGGTCGAAAATCCGACCGGATCACCCTCGGCCGGATCCGGTTTGAACCGGTTCCTACCATATTTTTCTTTCTAAATTTCGTAAATTGAATCTGTGCGGCGAATCCGATTGGAAACATGCGTGGCATATCGCTTCAAATTTCGATGGGGGCGAGCGTGTCCAGTCATTGTAGGAACTGCAAGTGAGAACAGTTGAACAAACAATGCCTACAATATTGTTTCTTTCTTTTTGTTCATAAGTTGTGGATTCTGTATCTAAACGTGAAAATAAATTAGTATAGATTAAAATGTTATTAAAATCGCATGTTATTATAACAATCATGGCCTAGGCTAAGCTAGGTCAAATTGTGACGCAACATTTCAAGGCCTATGCCTAAGAATTGCAACCAGGGTTTTCAGGCTCTATATTCTTGTCTTGCTAGGCCTTGGAAATTTTAGGTAAAAAGAACGGTTCGAAAAGGGACGTCGTAATGAACGTTTCCGAACCGTTTCGTTACCGAAGTCATTCCAACCATTTAAATTAGATTGGAGAAGGGTTGACAGGTTGGGAAAGCAAAGAAAACAAAGAAAACATAAATCCCAGCCTGAAGGGCTGGGGGCAACAAAACTTTTCACCTGCTGATGACAACTGCAGCTAAATTAAAATTGTATGTTTTAAAAATTTTATGGATTAATGTTTTCTTTGTTTTCTTTGCTTTCCCAACCTGTCAACCCTTCTCCAATCTAACTAGCCGATAGGCATTTTTCACACTAGAATCTAACCATTTACATAAGATATAATTCTAATCTGGCTCTGGATTTTTGCTTTATTAGGTAATCAATAGGCATAATTGCATAATGTATTAAATGTTTGTGTTTTGTTGTGGTAGGTACTAATTGTGCTGAAAACTAGGAGGAATTTCTGTGCTTGATGCCATAAGCTGTCAGTGGGGTATAAAATAATTACATTTTGTTGAAAGTAGCATGTACAATACCTTAAGTTGTCTGGGATTTTTGGGACTGGGATTTTGTTAAGTTCTTGCAGGTTACAATAAAGATGTATGAAGAATTTCAAGGCAGATATTTGATTCTAACATAAATTGCATCTTTGTTGGTGGATTAGGGATGAAAATTTTAGATTTTTTCCCCTATCCTATTAACAGTAGTAAGTAGTAACCCTGAAAATTGGCCATCCAAATAGTTACAGAGTTTAGGTACAAGTCGGTGAATTGTTTGTGGACAGGTGGTGTTGTTCATTGTCAAGACTTTAAACAAGAACCTGGTGTACAAACTTCTTCTTACTCGCCCGGACGCCGTGTCGCAATACGTTCAATATCTCACCACTCGGCTACTGGTTCACGAGCTCACCGACCTCTTGGAGTAAGTGACACTTTGAACTAGGAGTGGGTTAAATAGTGTACGCTGCTTGGTAATTCAAAACTTCATAATTTATTTTTTCTTCTACAGGGTTTTGGGTCATCGGAAAGATGCATCTGTGAGTATGGATTCAAAATTAAATATGCTATAGTATTCACTGTTGATCCCAGTCATGACTCATTAACCACATAGGAATTAGAATTATTTTATCCATTTAAATTGTTCTTTTCTTTTTTGTTTTTAATAAACCTATCACAAATATTTCAGTACTAGTACCGGCAGGGGTCGAAATTTACGCCTGCCCGAGGCTAGCGAAACTTTGTTCGGGGTAGTAAAAATCTCAATTTACTAGCCCGACAGGCAAGAAGTACTTTTTCCAGAGTTCCCAATTGTAGTAGTTCATTAAATCTTAATATTTCGCACCGATAACCTAACGAGTTTCCAGTAGTTATGTGCAACCTAGTATGGAAAATCGTTCTAAATATAAAAACAAAATAAAAATATCTTTTTTAGGCTAACATAAATATTATGGTGAAAATTAGATTCCGGTCACTCTCTAGTCACCCACACGTTAAACCCGACGAATATTGTGACTGCAAACATTCACGTATGATCGTTTTACATCAATAGGCCTATAACCTATTTGATTGCGGGCTAGTCAAAATGCTCTCTGGCTCTCGGGCTATTGTGGAAAAAAAAGTTAATTTCGTCCCCTGAGTACCGGTATGCAGGTTATTACTTATTTTATTAGTTAATAGTTTGTGGGAAGAATATGACAACAGCTCAGCCTGTCTTGTCTAGTATCTATTTGAAGTTGTCATACCCAACTGTATTTACTTGAATATTGCTATTGAGTAATGGCCGCATCCCTATTTTGACCACTAAAATTTTGAAGGGTTTGATTTGAATAGTTTCTAAATACTATTGATAAATTGCTTTTGCATTCTGGCCGCACCCCACTTTTTTATCTTGATATTTTTAAACACATCTGTGGCCTATATTTGTATTTCCTACTTTCAGTCCATTTCTTATTATCATGATCCCGCGCATTTGGCAAGTTGAAATGAAATGATTTAAGGTGTTGCCAGCTCAATTGACAATTGCCTTAATAACCCAATTGTAAGACACATATTGAAACATTTATGCACTTCAAAAAGACACGTGGGGTGTCTTTTTGATTTATGGATAGGGTATTTATATGCTACACCCTTTTATTAAATGAACAATAAATCAGTGGTCGGCTTGCATTCGGTATCGGCTTGCAATTCAGTAAATCCGGTATATGAATATGTCAAGAAATTGACAACGTAAGTGGACCCACCTAACATGACAGTACCATCTCAATCAATTCAACGTGAAGCCTAACTCTACCACAGAAACGGTACATGCTCAATTTTGCATTGTATTGTAGGTATTGTACTATGTATTATGTTTGAAGGTAGGTCCGTGCACTTATCGTGTGAAAATGTGACCGGTTTGAAAATGAATCTATAATTTTAGCAGGTGACATTTACCAGTACTTCGGACTTTAAATCCTCCAAATACCGGGGTCAGGGGGAATGAACCTTAGTGAAAAAAAAAACTGAAACCCTAGTTATATGTTTTATTTTATTGTATGATGATTTTAAAGAGGCTATTAAATAAGAAATTAAAAGAGTGGTGTGATGAAAGGAATGCCAAAAGGCTGGATCATGTGAGAAACATGTAGAGATAGGGTAGGAGACGATGCACCCGATGTCCCGCCGAGTATGTTGGACTTACCGTACCACTAATACTCTCCGAACCCGAATGAATGGGCACAGACAGGATGTAAGAGAGGAGAACCTCGAGAAACCGGTGGCATTGCATGCCAATGGGCATGGCCTTCCCTTCGTGACCTGTTTCACAGTTTGTGTCATCAGGTCACTCCCTCCCACTGTACACGATGGAGAACTGAGAAGATGGGAACTGGCCTACCAATGGATTTGCAAATCGCGCCACAAACCTAACTTAAACCTTAGGTAGGCCTCCCTCTCCTCCTCTCTACCTCTCCCTGTCACCCATTCCACACCCCCCACTCATCTTTCACTTCACCCCACCCACCCACACCTAGCCAACGGCTACCTAGCTTTAGTTTTTCACCTCAGTAACTCTTCTCTACTCACTGAGGAAGGTCACGTAGACCGAAACGTTTGAAATGTAGTGTTATTTGTTTATTTGTGTTTTTGTCTTCTATCACGGCGCACCTACTCCACTTCAGGTAAGCTGTTGGTCTCCTACCCTATCTCTACATGTTTCTCACAAGAAATTAAAAGAGATTAAATTGAATCTTTTTAATTACTTGAGGTGGTTTTCAATTATAGCTGGTGAACTCTGTCTGTCATGTGATGGAGCCACCTCTTAGGGTACCGTGAGCCGGGTTGAGCACTTTGCGTAGACTGTGCACTCCACTTGGTACGGGACAGTTATCACTCGGTGTGCCCAGTTACTGTTAAAAAAACACACGCATGGTCTGAATCTGACATAACTGATGTGAATGCACAGATGAAGCAGTTCCAGCTGGCAGTCAAGGGAACTGGGAATCCAGAAAGAAAGCTGCAGAAACTCAAGAATTGTTACATCAACCACTTCTCCAACCTAGAAAGCAGAGACCGAATACTAGTTGAGAATTACGTTAAGCTACTAGGTATGTGGAAATTTATACATAGGTATACCTACACGGTACCTAGTTACTAGCTTCTTGTGTGTCAATGTAGGCCTACGTGAAGAAATGGGTAAAGTAAAATAGGTAAGGTATAATAGGTAAGTGTAATGACATACATATTTATGTAAATAGCTACTACAGTGGGTCAAATACTTTGTCGCAATATGTATAGTAGTAGTTAAGTAGGACCATGTTAATGTACCGGTATAAAATTTCTCCTTTTTAATGGAAACATTTTGCCAATGTCCAAACCCATATATTTAGCCCCACAAGGCATGTGTCAAAATTAAAATAATACAAATACTAATCATTTCTCAAAAATAATTCTTTTCATTTCAACAACCACGGGTGTTTAAACTTAAGTATGGCTTATTCACCCCACCTCTAAAGGCATGCATGTTGAACGCCTGGTGTGTTTCGTCTAGAGTGGCAGCTCTCTGTGTGGAAGCACGACCCCAAGATCGAGCCGAGCGTAGTGGGCCAGCCGGTGGTGGGATCCCTGGCGCACGCGTGCCGACACCACTGGAACGAACCCAGGGTCAGCCCCAACTCGCCGTCCACTCTCTGCCAGCAACATGGCGTCAACGAGCGGGTCTACCAGTGGACGGTGCTGACAATCAGAGCTTCCATGCAGTCCTGGGATGATATCGAGTCACTATTTATCACCAAGGTGAGTCATACTCGTAGGCGTAATCACTTAGGGTCTAAACAATAAAACTGTGATACTATTAAACTTGTGAAATAGTCATTTACATTACTTTTATGGTCTATTAAAAATATTTTTAATTCATTAAACTTCTCTTATGGGCGAGTGACCAAGGCCACGCGGGCCGAAATGTTTTGACAATTGTGTTTGTTTTGTATATTTTTATTTTTTATGTCTACTCATCTCACGCAGCCACCTACGATTTTCAGGTTAGCTGTTGTACTAATTTTTCCTTTCCCCACTCATTCATTAAAAAATAAATAAATATGTCTATACAGTAATCAGAGTGTGCATAAAACTGTTATTCTTATTTATATACGTAGGCTCTACCGGTATGTTTTATAATTCAATGTAATGTAAAAGAGAAGAAAAAAAGAAAACGTGGCATTAATATTTTTTTAATCGATGTAGTATACCCAAGAAAATCCTAAGACGTTTAAACACCATGGTTGTTTAAACATTTTTTCCCATTTCCAAACAATATGTCCTAAGGTTCTCTCTCTGTAGGCACTACTTAGTATTAAATTAATTAATACATACTACGTATGTGTTTATTACAGGGTTGGATGGGTGGCCGTAAGCTGAAGTCGGCCGTGCCAATGGAGAGGGTTGTGGTGTCGTTACATTCCCACGGAGCTCCGCCTGCCATACTCATGAAGTACCTTGCTCTCATTGACAACGTGGAGAAGCGAGTTGCACTAGCAAGGAAGCTACACTGTCACAAAGTGGTTATTGATGTACGTACTACTATTATTATCGTAGGCCCTACTTACTGTATATGGCAAGAAATAAAGTACCATTGGCATGTTATGATTATTTGTATGTACGTAGTTAGAATAGACTACTAATATATAATGGAGTGTATGATTAATAACTAAATGGCTAGGTTGCTTGAGTTCACAGGCAGGAAAAGAAAAGATAAAAGAATATAGTTTCTTTACTTCTTAAACCGCAATAGTACTACTACGTATTTGTAATATGTGTGATAACTATGTAGCCTAGCCTGTAATAAATAATGCCATTTAACGATTTAAAAATAAGATGACTTAAAATTGAAATGTATGAGTGTGTACAATTTAAAAAAAAGCCGTCAAATACGTACACGCGGGCAAAATTGGGGAAACAACTTAAAAAAAACATGAGTTTTTTATTTTTATGAACTACTGTATTAAATTCATACTTGGTGAAGTTTCTTTTGAAACGGAACTAAAGTTCCTTTAAAAAGTCCCCTTTTATTTTTTTATTTTGTAATGTGTATTATTTTAAATGCGACTGCAGCGTCACTGACGTGCAACTTGCAAGCATACAGCTGTTTTAGAGCACGGTGAGCGGTAGGGTCATGAATCATGATTCATGGTCATCTCATTCACAATATACTAGTATGAAATGATAATTGATAGATAACGGCAAGTTTATTTGCTAAAACAAATACTGAAAAGTGGTGTTAAGTGCAAAATAGACTACTTGATTGTTAATGGAATGTTTTAAGGAACGTTTTGAAAAAGTAATCAGAAAATATGAACTTGGATCACTTAAAAAGGTCCTCAACACTAAAAAGGGTCAAGTTCCCAAAAAAAGTTCCGAGAAAATGAAACTCGTTCCTTCCCCAGGTCTGATTAGGCCTAAATGCACTAATTCTTGGTAAGTTATATTATAAGTGAAGGAACTGCAACATTTATTTTTAAAATTTGGTTTTCTTTTAGTTAATAACCTTTTACTTTATGTTTAAGTGTATTTTAGTGTTATTTTTAGCATTCCATTCATGAGTCACACACAGTGGCCTCAGCTATTCCCAAGATATACATACGTTTTTGATTTCCTACAAGTGTTTTTTCAAGCTTTTAAAATTTTATCCCCAGTACCGAAATTCCCTGCATTTATTTGTTACTTCTTCTATAATTAATAATAATATAGTAATATTTAAGATTTTAAGTACATTGCTAATGTATAATTTTTCTGCAAAAGAACATTGTAATTAATTTCAGCACAGTTGTATTAGTAGGCCTACTGGCAGTAACGGCAAATTATATAATATTTTAAATCAACGTGAACCTCTTTCAAATTGAAATTGGTCGTTTTATAAGAACTTTTCCAACATATGGCCATTGAAACGTCATCATCAAGATCCAAAGTAATGTGTTCCTATTTCCTTCAGGTTTTCATCTCACAGCGCGACAGACAGGCCTTGGTCGGTTACAAAGCGAATCTTCATCCTCAGTCAGAGGACTACTTTTACGCAGAAAACGCTCTTCGTGTTTCGGTAAGATTGTTTCCCCCGCATCAAATTGGCCTTATCTACCTACATGGTTTCCATAGTTTGTTAATCTTAATCTCTTTTTCCAGACAACCAAGTGGAGAAACTGATGACTACCATTAAGATTACAAGGTACAAAAAATTCTACTATTGTGATAAACTGTAATTGTACTTTAGTAACCTCATCTGTATTTCATATTCCAGGATCACCATTTAATTGTGTATTCTATGTTAATAAACCATTCATAGTATTGTGATATAACAAGTATATTCTTCTGCATTTTGTTTTGACTTTTGAGGGAACAAGATTGAAAATGTATAAATGAGAAAAAAATTACATGCCTCTATACTATACAAATTATAAACTGAGAGTGGTTTGAAAATTTCTGTTTGCTATATATTTTAATAAGTAAAAGTATATAGGCTACATTACAGTAATATATTCCAAGTTTAAACATATAATTTTTCTGCTAGTAAGAAGTATTGGACCTACAGATTTTGGTTTGAGTTCTGCATGAATGAGTTACAGTATGTTTATTTGATTTAAGGACATGTGAACTGTTAAGTCATAATGTGCCATTCTAACACCTTAGGAGAGATGTGGGGGTGGGCACAAGCCCATGCTTGACAGACCAAGACACATGGTGGATTGGGGATTGCATGTTTCCTTGCCTTTTACTATCAGCAGAGGCATGCTCTGGGACAAATGTTTTCCGGTGCCCAGATGGTCCTTGGATATTTGATACTGTGCTTATATTTTTCTTTGACACTTATGTCTTGTTTGATGGCATACCAAACCTCAATATAATTGAAATCATATAGTACGGCCAAACAGGTTCAAATGCCATTTATGTGTATTATTTTTATTATTATTATTATTATTATTATTATTATTATTATTATTATTATTGTGTAGTCTGTGAGCTTTTGACTGTTGTACCAACCAACCTGTGGCTTTCCAATAATTTGTTGTGATTTAAAAGAGACCAACAATGCTGTGTTTCATCAAATTGTTTCTATGGTTTACCCTGTCCCTAACAGCCTTGAGGTACATTCAATTTTAAAAAGTATAAAAAAATATAATAATGCGGGGGTTCGAAATCTCAGTGAAAGAAATCACTTTCTCCTGAAGCGATTGAGACGGGAGACGGCGATAGCTCACCGGGTTCAGCCAGCTTCACCTAGGCCTAGTTGTCTTCTAGGCTTCTTGCCTTAACACTCTGGTCAATCATGCGCAGTAAAAGTCTGTAAGTCCTGATTTTTTTCTTGTAATCAGCTTTTGTCTACTCTATACCTAACTACCGGTCACGCGTGTATCGTGACACTCAATGCTCTAGCGCGGAAAAAGCCCTTCTAATCCGCGAGGCCATGCTACCCTCCTCTTATCTCGCCTTGAGCCGCACCGTGCCCTAAAGTTCAGCCTTAAATACGTGGACGAGAGAGTAATAAACTAACAATCTCTTGAATTTATTATCTGCCAATCACTTGTATTCATCTCTAGTTATTTATTTGTTCACCACTCTCTCGAGAGAAGCAAGTGACGACAGGATGTCTGCCATATTCTGGCAATGCGAACATGACCAGGTTGGTGGCGATCGGATTAGAAGGGTAATCGTGATTGTGCGCGAGTGCTGGAAAACACTATTTGTTGTGCGTGAGCGAGTATTCGGCACCAAAAAGCACACTAGCGCGGCCCTGTTGGCGGAACGTAGAACCCGAGCAGTAGTGATCACTCAGGTAGACACAGCGGCAAATAACGTGGAAGAACGTGTAGATGTAACTAAAAAGTTGAGTTTTTGGCGTGATACGTTTTGTTTACGGATGTTGAAAGTTAGAAATAAATCAAAGAAATATTTGTGCTATGGTTATCACAAGAAAACACATTTTAAATGAAAGAATAGCGCCTGTAAGTGCACCATAAAGTGGACACCTGACGCAAGGGTTAATGTCTCGAATGGTTAAGCATTGGCCTACATTTCTCTTTTTAAAAAGGGCCTACAACTCTTTACACTTAAATAACAACTTTTAAATAATCGTGATCGCAATTTAAATTTCGGTAGGGCCTACTCTTAGTAAAAACATTATTCTTACATTTAAGTCCAGGGATAAAGTCCGAAAACATATAGTCAGATGACAGTGTGGTGTCAACCCACTGATTTTTCCCGTTGTGTTTGATAGATTTTATTTACTTATGTTAATTTTTTAATAATTATGCTAATTGTTTTTTGCCCGTCACCGACACTCATATTAAATCGCGTTTTACAATTCAGACAATAATTTTAATTCATGTCTATGCCAAAAGGCTATCACACCGTTCCCAATTGTTACACATACAGGCCTACATAGGCCTACATTCAATTCGTTTCGTAAGTGATGGGCTACCTCAAAATTACTACACTGCAGTGCGTTTTATCACGCCAAAAATAAGGCACACTTTACAAGTTGTACTATTGTAATTGCATTACCGCGGGAAAATGTTAAATATTGCACCTTGCACTTCAGCTGTTCAGTGTTATATCAATTTGTTGCGAAATATTTGTTAATTCAATGAACAGACTCCTTTCACTTTAAAAAATTAACATTCTAAATTCAAATTTGGTAATAATTCCTTGGACCAATACCAATTTTGGCGGGCAACTTTACTTTATAGTAGTAGGACTGTAGGACACAATACACTACTATATAATAAATAATCTACTTATGAATTATTTTCTGGATATTCTTACGCTCAAACATAATAATATACCAAACTATTATGATGATATTATTATATAACATTTTACATTTCACCCCTATCCCATTCAGGAATATAGGAATAGGAAGGTATATCTAACTTAGGTTCAATTTTGGCTATAGTTGGCCTACGTACGCAATTACGCCTACTTGTGGTTGTAAAAGAGCATAAAAAATGCAAATCGTAGCTGAAAATATACATCTTATTTAATGCGTGTGCGAGATAGGTAAATAAGAGTGAACAGATTGGAAGTATTCCCCGAATTGTCATAACCGGCGCGACTGACACACGTTAGCGCCATATACGCTCCAGCCCGGAATCACAATTACGCCAGCCATGTTGTGACGTAGCGCGCCGCCAGTGCTGCGATCTACATGTCGTTCTGGTGCCCAATAGCTACTTGAAAAATACGTGATCATGCGTGAGTTAAATAAAAATTATGTTATTCGGTCATGACTGTGCGTGATCAGTAAATGAGTTCACGTGACTTGACGTGAGTGAAAAATTGATCACGCGACCGCCTCTATCTTGTACTGTCGGGGAAATGATAGACCTATTTGAATATTTGTATTGCTTTGCGCCATTCAACTTATTCACTTAGTGTGTGTTTCTTTACACTTTAGTGTTAGCGATGGCCAACCATTAAGCCTTGACTTCTGATTTAGTAAATGAGAGTATTAGGGCCTCTTGAGATACCTAGATTCAGAAGATGAATGACATAATTACGATTTTACTTTATTACTGAGTGATAACTTACATTGCTAGCATACCTAGGCCTACCTAATAAGACAGTCTCTCAAAAACATAAAATTTGTTCTTTTTATGGTATTTTCAAAAATCTATGTTGTTTTACAACGTTGATGTAGGCTTGTCAATATCGATTCTATACGATATCAATATTCGTAACTAATGTTCTATCCCCTCCCTTCTTTCTGTCCCTGTCTCCCAGTGTAATGGGTATCCCGGTTGCTCCCCCTCCCTCTCCCAGCTCAGTCCGTCGCTTCAACTCACTCCCGGAGATCCAAACCACGGACCTGCTCCAGACCCCGCCCGAACACCTCCCGAACTGCCAGTCTGAGACGTCCGTGCTCCAAGCCACCAAGCAGATGTGGTTCCAATATGTCGAGACCACAAAACTACTCAACTGTGTATACCAGAAGCTGTTGCAACTCCAGAGCTAGATACACTGAGAAACAGGTTGGATCCCATCTTCGTATCTGCAACAATGTTCTGCTCAGCCAGATTCGCTGACAGGCTTGACGAAACAGGTTGATCCCATCTTTGTAACAATGTTTTGCTCAGCCTGATCCGCTGACAGGCTCAACAAAACAGGTTGGGCCAAACAATCTTCGCATCGGCAACAATATTCTCGACTTACCATGAATCCATGTGTACCTTCTACACAGTACAATATGGTCAGTGCTAAACCTGCAATAAAAACAATTTATTTCTTCTGATTCAATAAAATGATGCTTGCTGCCAGTTAAAATGTCTTCTTCTTTGTTTGCCATGCAAGATGAATATCTAACACCAGTCACCAACACCAGCTTTATAAACAAATTGAATCTTTTATTGTTGAAGAAATATAAGTCAGTCAAAGTTAGTCCTGAGATAACGAAAAAAAAACTGTGGATATTCATGAATCCAGTTGTCACATATTTAATTGCCATATTTTGAAAGTATTGAAGACTGACTTGCAGAATAAGTTTTTACAAAAAACAAAAACATATGGGTGGTTAAACAATGGGGGGGGTCAACACAGTTGACCTAGTGGAAGAACCTTTTTAAAAACGATACTGAATGCGTTTGTTTGAGATTTTTCGTGATTACCTTAAACTTATTTAATACTTAATTTTAAAGTTCTTGGAAAAGAATCATGTCGTCTTAGAAGTTATTTAATCATTTTATTCTAGAAAATGGTCCTTGTTTTGAAAGGGACAAAGATGTTTTAGTACCGTTTACAAAACATCCAAAATGGCATTTTTAAAACTTTTAACTAACAAGGACAAAGTGACTCAAACCATTTCCACAAAACGATTCGCATTTATTGCAGTCTTGTATAATTCGACTTTGTCCACAAATTTGGCAAAATTTCCAAAAGTGGTTCTTCGACAAAAAACAATTTTTTGGAATTTTGACAAAACTTCTTATTCGGTAACTTTTTATTTTTTTAAATTTCGAATTATCGGCTGGCCGTACTTGGACTAAAAACCCCCACAAACAATCTGTTTTGACCAACTTTCTTCCCTAAAAATGGAAATGAGTAACACAGTTGACGTGCTTAGATGACAGGATTTACAGATCTTTATTTCAATTTTATGAGACCATTTATTTTTTAATGTTTTAAGAACGGACCTTAACGTTATGCCAGAATGAGGCAGTTGTTGGCACCACTGTTTGAGAGTTAGTCGTTACAGCATTATTGAAATGGAAAATTTTGTCTAATAGAGCCATGTGCATATTCCAATACTGGTTCAAATTTCAAATTTTGGGCAGTGAAATGAGGTAGGTTCACAAAGTAGTCTAAAGAAGATGTACTATGTAAAATACAATGTTAGGCATTTCAATTACCATAAACGCTTCGTTTGGGAATTTAACAGCGGGTATGGTGAAAAAAAATTGTCCTAATTAGGTAATTGCCGTAGATTGATGAAAATTGGCTTAAATATGTGAATGGAAAATGAAAATTGTAAGAAATTTAGAATGATTTTACAAACTTTTAGTTTTATAGACTGAATTTTAAAAGTTCATATTTGAACATTTAACTGACTTTCAAAATGTGGTGTAAAAAAGATCTTTCCAACAGACCTAGGCCCTACACCCTTTCTTAAATCAACGGAAATGAATTGCGATTTGTTATAGTTTTTGGGTTTCTACAGGCTAAACTTATTTAATAACTAATTTTAATTGAATCTGACTGTGGAAAAGTGAATCACTGCTTGCTAGACGTTTTTCTATTGCATTTTATATTCTAGAAAATGGTCCATTTGTTGTTGAAAGGGTACAAAGTCATGATTTATTATACCTATTCAATATCAAACGGACCATGTTTTTAGCTATATTCAACACAAGGACAAATCTGACTCAAACCATTTCTTCACCAAACGATGCGGCGTCCCTCATTTAGTAAAATTCGATTATCCACTCATTTTGGCCAAAAGTTTACTCGTCCCTTTGACAATAAACGGTTCAATTAGAGAAACTGACAAAATTTTACAGTATATTTTTGTTTATTTTTTTTAAATTTGCTGAATGAGCTTGGTTGGTCCTTCTTGGACTAATATAAGCCTCCACAAACCAAGCTTTTTGACCACTTTCTTCACCCTAAAAATGTGAAATAGTAACACAGTTGACAGTTGCTTAGAAAGGATATAATATGCACATCTTTATTTCAGTATATCTTCAAAACATTTTTTTTTTTTTTTTTAGTAACTGACCTTAAATTATGCCATGAATGAGGCAGTTTGTTGCAATTTTTGAGGTTATGTTCAGTCATTTATTTGAAATGTGAAAATTTTGTCTAATAGAGCCATGTGCATATTCCCGAACTACTGGTTCAATTTCAAATTTTGGGAGTGAAATAGAGGTAGGTCACAAAGTAGTCTAAAAAGAAATGTACTATGTAACAATACAATGTGTAGGGCATTTTGTTTAACCATAATACGCTTCGTTTGGGACTGATTTTACAGCGGTGCTAATGCAGACAACAAATTAGCCTGAACTGGAAGGTAATTGGGTAGATTGATGAAAATTGGCAAAATATGTGAATGGAAAATGAAAATTGTAAGAAATTTAAGATATGCATTTTACAATCACATTTATTTTGCATTACGTATCATGGTTTAATATTTGAACTAACATTTTGCATACTTCCATGTGGGAGTAATAGCCTGTTTTTTTTGCAAAGAATAAACTGACATTACAAAATTAATAATGTACATATCCATTGTTGTTGGGACTTCAAAGTACATTTTATGAAAGTAATGTACTTTTGTTACTGTTTGCCCTATACTTTTAAAACCTTAAAAATATGCAATGGTTATTTTTCCTGCCATCAAACCTGCCGAATTTTTGCCAACAAACTTGACTTGTCGCCTTGTTATCTATTTTATAATTTGTATTGAGTATGAATTGAAATTGTACATAGTATCAACCGTAGCTTATTTATAAGAACTTGCTATAAATAATGTGACACCTTCCTATGGTAGGGCCTATACGATACCATACTTGGGGAAGGAACTTTTTAAAAGAACGGGGGAGTTCCATTTTCTTGGAACTTTTTAAGGAACTTGATCCCTTTTTTGGTTGAGGAACTTTTAAGTGATAAAGTTCATATTTTCATGTTCCAGTTACAATTAAGTAGCCAATTTTGTACTTAGAACCACTTTTCTGTATTCGTTAGCAAACAACTTAGGCTAACTTAGCCATTATGTATCATTTATAATTTTAATATCATACGTATCATCATGATTCGTGCCTTGCCGCTCACCGTGCTCTTTGACAGCCGTACGCAATACACATACTTGCAAGTTCCACGTCAGTCACTCTGCAGTTGCATTAAACAAACTAAAAAGTAAAAGGGAACTTTTTAAAGGAACTTTAGTTCCTTTTTATGAGGAACTTGAACTTTTTAGAGGTTAGGGTGTAAAAAGGAACTTGAACTTTATAAAAGTTCTTTTTTTAATTGATGAACTGAATCTTTTAAAAGTTCCTTTTTAATAGGAACTTCCCCAAGTATGGCCTATACCAATCCACCCAAATACATTATTGCCAACCACATCAATTATTTATAATTTGATTGTTATAAAAAGTGTATTTATAAGTAATCCCTGTGATATAATTGTACAACCCTCAACATATTGTCTCTATTATACATAAGTTATCTATGTATGTGTTAAAAGACAAACTCGTTTGTGTACTACACGTACAGCTTTGTACTAATGTGTTCTCCGATCTTATTTCGAGTTTGAAAAACTGTTCTGCTAAACAGCTGTACACTATTCTTAAGATTTTTACTAGAGAAGTCCGATTTTAAAAAGTGAACATGGCACAAGTTGAAGAATGAAGAGCCGACACACATCTTGCGTTGACCTCCGATCAGACTCTCTTCCTTGGGCTGCAAGTGGTTGCATGCCGGTGCCGCAGACAGTCTAACACGTACGCCGCCATTCTGTGCATAACTGAAAAGTCATAATCTGATTATCTTGTTGTTGGGATTGTGTTGTTGTGAGCGTGTTTGCAACTTTGCAAAAAAGTAACACATTTAGTCACATTACTGCTTTTCAATTGTGAACTTTAATTTTAAATTGAACCAAGCCAAGCCCTTTTGGCAGCGATGCCATCGACAAGCTAACAATGGCCAACCATAGACCGTTTTTTTTATATAGATACACCGACTCAACTCGTTGGGCACGATTCCACCTACAGGAGACGCTAGAATCAACAAGGCTAATTCGGAACACATTTAGAATGTATTATATGATGTGTTTTGCTTGCTAGGACGTCTCCAAAGTACCATTGAATCGCTAATTCTTAGGATGGGTGTATATGTCCAAAATGGATTTTAGTTCCGCTATTTGCATCCATCCATATGTTTATTATTTAAAATTTATTATTATAATATTTTATGAATGTACGGAATAAACACATAATAATAATTAACAGTTTTACACATTCCCGACCCAAGAATTGGAGGGCTCTATTATTTAGAAGGCCCCATAAAGTTGCCCCAAAAATACATAGTTGTTATAGTAATTATATTAACTTACCGGTACTGTATTTTTTCAATACATACATTTTTGTCTTTTGTAACTAGGTATACACCTGGACCTATAATTATTTATGCTGTTAATGGCTATAGTGCTATGTTACACCAAGTACAAATCAAAATGCTCAAGATTCCTCAATCGAAGGTAGGTACCAGAAATTCGAAATAGTTTCAATTCTGTAATCATTATAGCAGCAGCTAATTATGCAAGCAGAAGTGCCACAATCATAATAATATGCGCACTGTTTGTGTTTGCTATATTTTGCACTATTTGAAAGCAAGTGGCATTTATATGAATGAATCAAGAAAACATCAAGAATGAAGGACAGTAATATACCTATCTTGAAGGATTTCTGAAGGTTACAAATAATAATATTGATATTCTCAAGATGACTGCACTTGATTAGCCTTTCTCTTTTCGTCTTGCTCGTGTATCATCCTTCCTTGTCCAGTTGTATTTCTATTTCTGATTCTAAATAACAGATTTGTTGGGTTTTTTATCTTTTTCAAATTCCATCTACTCGAGTACTATCTGCTATATACTACTACTATTTGCTGGTTACTAGATGGGAAAAGATTTATGCTTATACCATCAGTAAACAGAATTAAATATTAGTATTAAAATTATTAGTTTTCACCAGTGTTGACTAATGTATCAAATGTATTTTTTGTGTAGGGCTATATCTATACCTAGATACATCATTTTGAAGTATCTACGATTTTTAGATACAAGATTGTAGATACTTTTTTCCAAGATACCATGTGTAAAAGTACTTTCAAGGCTTATTTGCCCGAAATTTGCTTTTTCATTCCTAAGTTTTTAATCATTTGTACTTGAATTCTCATACTTTAACAAAAAAACAATACTTCTTTTCTATAGCAATTAAACTATCAAAATACAACACCAGGTTCCAAACAAAACAATGTATATATTTTGTGTTTGTGTGTGTGAGAAAAGTACTTTTTAAATATCTTATATCTTTACCCAGGTACACATTTTGAACAAGAGTATCTGTAGTGTATCTACTACCCATATATAGGGTACTATCTAAAAGTATCTTAGTCAGCACTGGTTTTCACTCATAATTTATCGATTTGGTTAGCCTACCTGGAATTTAGAGACTCGGGTTCGAACCCCGGTCGGGATGCACTTTTTTAATTTCTGAATTCTATTAAATATTAGTCTTGACCTCGTTTACGACAGATGTCAGATGGCCTACTTAGATCTACGGAGCCCAGAGGGAAACTAAGAAATAAGAATACTTACGAATGGGACGCCGATTGTCTCCATCCGGGGCATAGAATGTCACTGTTGACTCTGCATCGAAGTCGAGTTTATCTAGAAGAAACAAGATCACCGAAGTGGGCTTAACTTCGTCTAAGTTGCTTTAAAAGAACAAGCTTGTGTTCAGAACAACTCGTTAAGGAGCGAAGCTTCTTATAATCAACAGATTGTCGAAAAAGGAAACACAAATAACCCTCTCCTTTGGTGGTGGTGCCGGGTTTAAATAAATACTTTTGAGTGCGAATAGCGCCGCCCCCAACGCGTCACCAAAACTATTCTGTACCGCCCTTGTTGAAGTGTAATGTCAACAACAAACGCATGTCAATCGGAGGTCATTTTCGGTTTTTATCGTGAGGCGTGATACAAAGGACAAACGGACGGACAGACAGAAAAGGATAAAATGGTGTAAAACGGGTAATTTCGTTGCGTCATACCTTTCAAAGCAGCCTCCGGGAGCCGACTGGAATATATATGTTTCGTACACTTAGGTCTACATAAATGTATTTTAGAGAGCGAAGCTCCATTAATTTTATGCATCACTTTTCATGTGTCACGTCTTGTTTAGTCCTATACAACTCTTCAACAAGATAGACAATTAATGATTTTGGTGTCCTTTAGGGTCAGGGGTGAGGCTAACCTTGTTTGTAGTGAGATTTTCTGTCTATTCGGCACGCACTCTAAGAGATCTCAATGCTGGAGGAGATTATGTATCTTCGACAATCTGTTGACTAAGTTAGCTTCACTCCCTGTTTTGTGTTTGGGCCAACGTAGTCATTAATAGTAATATCTCTGACCGTAGCCCTACCCGTGCTTTTATTCTATATGCATTTTCGAAACAAAACCTTACAATGTCTCACCCTTTGGTAGGTCTATAAACTTAGAGATTGGAGACAAGTTTAAGTATAATGTTGGATGTAGACCAGACAATGCTGTAAAATTATACATTATTTTCTGTCACGGATGCGGTTAAGGAAGTGGTTGTGTCATTATCATGCAACAAAGTTCCTCTTTTAGCTCGATGCAAATGTCTGATAGATACAGGATCAAGATTATTTTAATAGAGAACAATGAAAAGTCCCCATTAATGTTGTATATGAATAGGATTCAGGATCATGATTTGTAGTTTAGACTGAACCCACATCCAATATATTAATTTGTAATTTATTCTTGAACTCACTCAAACATAAAATCGGTTCGATTTCATGTAAAAAAAGTTGAGTGCATAGGCCTAATTTGCATTGTGTGTTACTGTTATTTCATTATCATCATCATTATCCATCGCCGTTTCCTACTTCTGGCAGGGTCAGCTTGGGCTTAGCAACCAAATTATTCCACTTCTTTCTATCCTCTCACAATCGTATCTTTTCCACATCTTCCCAGCTCTCTCCTCTTGCCTCCAAGTCTCCTACTATTATGTCCTTCCATCTCTTCCTTGGTCTACCCCGTCTTCTTCTTCCTTCTTCAATCCTTCTTTCATTATAAACACCAAAAATAATTATGCATAAAGACTCCCCATGCAGACAGTTCCAGCCATGCCATTGCCAAGCTATATTATGTTATAAAATAAGACTATGCAGCAATAACATGAAAGGTGGCATAGAGGCAGTGTGCTGCATATTATGTCGTGTTAAACAAAGCTGTACCTTTGATTTTGGCGTCATCTTGTTCACTTGTCCGAGTGCGAAACCAAGTGAACCAGCGACAGTGGCGGCTCACATCACGGTCCACAGTGGCGCACGTCCTCTGACGACACTCGCCGGTCTGCTCCTGTAGGTGCTTGTAGGTCTCGCCGGCGTCTGAGAAGGAGGGGGATCAATTACCAGAGTTAGATGTTGACTAGACCAACACCAATGCATCGTGTAAATCCATTCTCTTGACAGAAACAGTGTCATAGAGATTGCGTAAAAATAAAAATAAATAGCATTTTGTAACATACCTACATTTTTCTTCCTGCCAAAACCCAAAATGTGGGTGGTTTTAAATTAACATAATATACTAGGGCATAAATAGCACATGAAATCAAACACAACATATTAATATTATGATGGTTTAATTATGTAAGTCTATAGGGGTAATGTATAGGCTTACTTGTTAGGCTATAAAATTAGTGACTGCGATGAAGGAATTCATATAGGCTAGAGAACACAGAGACTTGTGGAAAGGGTGGTTTTACCTGGACTCGAACCCTACCTCGCTTGCTGATTGGGCACGTATGACAAGTCTCTACCATATAATGGCTCCCCCAATGGAGGAGCTCTAATCTTATGTTTGTAGGATTGCACTCAAATTCAAACTATATTTATGGGGGGGGGGGGGGGGGACGTTGGTTTAATATTTGTAATTAGTAGTGACACCTCGCTGGACGCCGGGTCGGTGGGTAGCCGTTTCGAAATTTGTATTTGTCTTTAATTTCCAAAGTCAGTACTTCTGGCCCAAGGTACCGACGGGTACATACTTACATTTCAATCCCATCAAATTTTACAAGGCATCCTCAGGAAGAAAATACTCACATTGTACGGCTACCTTCTCCAGCAACACTACCATGCGAGGCTGCGCGCTCAGCGCGTAGGGAACACTGTAGGCTCTCTCAGGGTACCTACCGGTAGGCTACATACTCAATGACTATGAGGCATCCTCAGGGAGAAAATACTCACATTGACGGCTACCTTCTCCACCAGCACCACCATGCGAGGCTGCGCGCTCAGCGCGTAGGGAACACTGTAGGCTCTCTCAGGGTCCTCGGCCACATAATAAAACGCTGTTCTGGTGAGTAGACTTTTCTTTTCCATAACGATCTGTAAGCGAAGTAGTGAACATAAATATGTGGATTTGTTAATCGTATTTACTCCATCAAATCAACAACAATCGCTAACCTGACTTTAGTATAATATGCAAGTCTATAACCGTTGACATTAATACTGTTGATAACAGTTGCTGATATCACGTTTCTGTATTTCAATCGCCAAACGTGACTACAAAGGACTTGTACTTATATTGTCGTGGAGAGCGTACGTATTTCACGGCCCGTTGGAGAAAAATTAATACAAATTTCGGTTTAACGTGTTTGTTACAAAAATCAAGATTTGCAATGTCAACCGAAATTCAACAAGGAGATAATAACCTTTCATTGTGCTCTAGTTGGCATTTCATAAAAAATTCTGCTCTTTGGTTTCGTCAAAAGAGTTTGAAAGGTTCTAATCCACGAGCCGTATCGTACTGTGACAACCCAAGTATACTCATTTAAATATTAATCATAATTTACTTATTAAAACAAATATTTCAATCAATAATATTTCAGCCATGCCATTTCATCAACCAAGTGCATTATATAATTATGTGTTTTATTAACTCCGTATTTATCTCTTATCTAAACTTAAAAACTTCATCGTGCGAGTGCTTATACGTAACGTACTGTAATAACTTTTATTTCCAGCTGATTTTGTTTGACAGCATTTGTGTTATGACTTTTGGATAAATTAAAAAGTTTAATTGGTAAGTATTGGTTCAGTGTCGCCAACTGGCAACTAGTGTGGCATTTAAACTGATTTGGTTCAGTACATAGGGTCTGAGTTCGAACCCCGAATGAGTCACGGCAGGGCACCCATGTATAGCACGTACACAACGAGGCCGTGCGCCATGAATGCTATATTATTACACCCGCCCAAGTGGTGCCTATTTGCATTCATCAAATACTCGACAAAGACTCACTCATCTCGACTGAATGAATGAATGGATGGATTTATGTTCGTATCGTGAGCCTTCTAGTCGTCGCCACATTACCTTGAGTAGTGGGCAGTTCTACAGCTTGATAAAACTTGCGCTGTAAAACACACAGGCTGAGTCAGTTGGCTTACGATCTTTGTTCGAACTGGAGGCGAGAAAAATGAAGACACTCGTCCTTACCGTAGGTAAGTAAGTGCATGTCTTATATTATAAAGTCATACATTCAAAGTGGGTACAACTTATTAGTAGTGCCTCGTTCTAAAACGGACATGCGCAGTTGTAAATATTAGTGTCCGAAACGAAGTTGGATTTGGGCCAAGTTAAAAAAACATGTTTACACAATAAAGTCTTTACTGTACCAACTGTTGCTTTTATCAAGTTTCAATGCGCTCGTAGTTGTATTTATGCAAAGATAAAATAATTTGCATCTTATTATACAATAATATTATTATTATCAACAAAAAATCTTCCAGTGATGGTATCGTTAGTGGTTTTCAACTTCTTGGGAGATTCATTCCAAGGTACTCTAACCATGGAGTTTAAATAGTATTGTCGTACAACTCCATGCTCTAACTAAATCTTGGCCGGATTCGGAGAAAGAGAGGTTACCAGAAAGTCCACTAAGAAATTTAATTCGCCTCAGGTTAATCCCACCGCGACGCACTTTTCATATATGAGATATATCTCTTTCAGGCACAGAATTTTATTGTTAATTTTTTCTCAAATTAATCATTTGATAAGATTCTTCGATTTTATTTTTTCCTGTTTTGGCCAAATTTTTCAAAAATGTTGCTAAATTTTAGAATGGTTGTAAATTCAAAATTAGCAATGACAAAACTTGACAAATGACAAAAAGTAATTTTTTTAAATCTGATTTTTTTTTTTTAAATGTTGTTTTTCAATTTTGTCTCAACTCTATAGTTATGAATTAACCAAAGTTCCGGGACACTTTAAAAGGTGCCCGTTTTTATTATTTTTTACACTTTGCTATTTTGTATTGTCCATAAAATCTCTGTCAGGCACTGCATAAGTTTTAGGAAAAAAACTGTAGTATGAAGGGAAGACTGTATTTTCCGTAAAGGTGGTTATTGATGCTAACCACCATGCATTAAAGTACACAAAATCAGGTAGTTGGTGGTCAACATCGCTTATCACTGTGCCGGAATGAACGATATTTTACTATTCTTATTTTTGTGAAAATATGGTTGGGTTATTTCTAAAAAAAAAACACACACATTTTTTGAAAAAATTTGAACTAGTGCGATTTCTAGTCTTGTAAAATGAATGTTTGCCGGCAGAGACCATGGCTCCACCTCAGACCCCAATTTCTCTCACCCCAAAGTTCGCAACACGTTGCACCGCCCCCCCCCCCCAAATCACCCGAGTCTATTTTATAAATTCGTCAGTTTGTTGTCATTACTTTATTACGTATTGTGCACACTGTTCGCAGTAATATGTAAATGCTGTACATAAGAGAGTGTAGGACATGCGTTTTAGGCAAATTGCTGTTCGCTCGGCCGACTGACACCACATGTGTTTGAAATTTAAACATATGTCACAAATGTGGAAATGTAGGGCTCTGCAGTAACACATTTCCTAATTTTGTTTTAAAAAAATCTATAAAAAAATTAATTAGTTCTCACGAATTTTGATTTTGTTAAAAACTCCAAAATTGACTATTCGTGACTTTTTTCTGGCTGATTAAGACAAAATTTCAAAAATCTATGACCACAGGGCTGTGTATGCTTCAATAACAACTTTACGAAGTTTCATATACGTCGGATTCTTCTTGGCCGAGCGAATAGCTATTTGCTAACTGTCAAATGTGTCCCATTCCCTCTGAAGTAAATTCGCAGTTACACGATTATGATAATTTGGTTCTTATGTAAGTCAATGAAAGTTTTGAATAACACGAGGGAATATCCATGAATGAATCCGTGAACTATATAATATATATAATAAATCAATAATAAATACATTTTCATGCAGTCTAACCACTTAGTCACAGGAACTGATACAGGGGTGTCTTAAATTAGCCCCAGATCAACCCTGTCGGCAAGCGAATAATGGTGACGTGATAGAGTCCACGGTGGTGATGTCCACCGTTGTACACTTTCCTCCACCGTGGGCATGGTCACTCATTGCATGCGTAGTGTAGACCACTGTCTTCTTGTTATTCTTCTCTTTATAGCGTGTTTGCTGAGTGTGGTTAGCGTCGGCCAGAGCCTCAAGGCGACGGAGGCGATGGAGACATACCTAAAACCGTCCTACCTGTTTGCATACTCAGTATTTCAGGTGAGTCTCTTGGTTTGGTTTTAGACTCAACTCAAGTTTCGTCCCGATTTTGTTGTACTCCCACCACAAACGTCTGGTAGCCTTCGGCCCTTGTCACCAGTAGTTAAAATAGGGGTGTCATACTTGGGAAGGAACTTTCCATTTTCCATTTTCCCGGAACTTTTTAAGGAACTTGATCCTTTTAGTGTTGAAGAACTTTTAAGAGATCAAGTTCATATTTTCAATGAATTTTTTTAGAAAGTTCCTTAAAACGTTCCAGTTACAATTACATAGTCAATTTTGTACTTAGCACCACTTTTCAGTATTTGTTAGCAAACAACCTTGCCATTATGTATAATTTATAATCATATGTATCATCATGATTCATGACCCTACCGCTCACCATGTTCTTTGTCAGCCGTCAGTCACTCTGCAGTCGCATTAAACAAACTTAGAAAAAAATGTTAAAGGAACTTTAGTTCCTTTAACGTGGACGCCGTTCACCATCATTTTTTAAATTTTACGATTTGAAGATGCGATGTTATGACAGACTGTACCATTTGCAAAAACGCGGTGTGTCATTTGAAAATATTTGATTCCTATCCCAAATCTTTTTGCGGATGAATTGAAAAGATAAAAATGTTTCAGTGATGCCATTGTTATTACTATCAGTAAACGAAACCACTTGTGTAATTCCTCTCTCCCTACATCAACATCCGTACACGTTCTTCCGTCATTCAAACTGATATTGTTACTTGATCGATCTTAGAAGTTACGACACTGTCGTGATCACAATGCTGACCGTGTCCTTGCAAGATGCAAGATGCAGCTCCCGTTGCAAGGAAGGTATTTCCTTTCCTCTCGTTTCCCTGCTCAGATCTCGTCTAACAGCCAATAACCAGGAAATATCTGTTTAGTAAACAGCCGGAATGAACAGTACCGATGGTGGAGTCATAATGATATAATTATACTGACGTGTTTACCAGTCATCTATCGATATTGAAAAACACACTAAACTACATCCTCTTAGGTGAGCTTTAGGTCAGGTGCAGGGTGACAGTTCTGGTTCTGCATGCAAGTTTCAGCGTTAAGGCTATTTCAGAGCACTCTTACCGATATTTTGAAAGTCAAAGGAAAATTACTGAAAGCTAATTGAATGAAAGAGGAACATAAATAAAAAAGAAAGAAAAAAATAATATCTTTTTTGGATGGGACAAAAGCTCCATTTTGGCCATTATATGCAAATTTTGGGTCAGTAAGAAAACAAAAGTTCTAGGTGCAATACTTGATTTTGAGCTATATTTTTTTGTTTCAACACACCTTTGTCTCTGGCCACTGAGTATAAAGGTAAATAATTTTCCGAAATAATGTTCCATGTGCGAATTTTTTTGTCAGAGGTAGAAATAAGAGTTTTGAACCGGTGGACGAAAAAAATCGAATATCAAACGTTATTTCATCAAATTATTTTTCCTTATACTAAGACTGGAGACAAAGGTGTGTTGAAACAATAAAAACAAAATTATAGCTACTAGGAAAACGCTAAAGTCCCGCCGCGTTGATGGATGAGCTTTTTAAAGTTTTTAGTTTGCGTGGGATATCTTTACTTTTGCAAGTGCTTTGTTTTGTTGCCTACGCATTGTAGGTGATTGTTGTTTCTATTGTTTCTTGTCAATTGGTATTATTTATCGTAACAAACTTATATTAAAAGCTTTATTTCTATGGATTCTGGCTAACTTTTTCAACTTTTTCTTTCAAAAGGTACTACATCAACATTACCTTAATGTCCATGTATAATATGAACGTTGTAGCCCCACCCGTTTGGTCAGAATTGGCCCAAATGTCACGAAAATATCGCAAAAAAATCTAAAAACTTATATTAAAAGCTTTATTTCTATAGATTCTGGCTATTTTTTTTAATCTTTTCCTTTCAGACAGCAATACATCATCATTACCTTAATGTCCATGTGAAATATGAACGTTGTAGCCCCACCCGTTTGGTCAAAATCGGCCCAAATGTCACGAAAATATCGCACTAAAAATCGAAAAAATCGTAAAAGTACGATATTCATGAGAAATATTTCTTCGATTGTACCCAAAAATGTAGCAAGTCTAAGTTCAGAGAAAACGAAGGTTGTGTCAAATTTTCATCAAGATCGCATATGCCGTTTGCCCGGTAGAGAGCGAACAAACAGACGAAAAACAAAAAAACACCCGAGCTAAATTTTTTGGGGGGTCGGTGAAATTGAAGTCTTCGCTTCGCTCATCCAATAAATTAAGTGCACCTAGAACTTTCATTTTCTTATTGACCCAAAATTTGCATATAATGGCCAAAATGGAGCTTTTGTCTCGTTTTTTTTATTTTTATTATTATTAAAGTCCTTCTTTCGTTCAACCAACTTTCAGCCATTTTCCTTTGACTTTCAAAATATCGGTAAGAGTGCTCAGGAATAGCCTTAAACGTTGGTTCACAAGTTGAGACTCTCATGTGGCTGACTGCAGAACTCCAAGTTGAGAGGACTCACTTTTTGACGTTGCTGAAGGCGCAGAAATGTATATAGATAGACCGTACCTTGACGTCATCTATTCTTCGGGAGATCGTTGGATCGATACCCGACACCCGCAATCCTGACTCAAGACTTTTTCACGGGTTTTCTGTGGGGAATGCTGGGATGGAGTATTATTGAATCTCTAACTCGACTTCAGTTACAAAAGATAATTATAGTCAGAAGGGAGATAATTTATGCCAGGACACGTTTACCAAGAAAAAAGTATTGATATGCAATGTGCAATTTGTTAAGAGTCTCGATGCTAATATAACAGTAACTGAGCGTTTGAAGCAACAAAACTGACACGGCTTGCATCTAGCTGACCCATGTCCCTCACTTGAGCCCCTCCCCCCCACTTTCCACACTTAAATAACAAATTGTGCTCGTAGTGTGGCGTGACCACTAGTATATTATATAAATTCTCTTTTGTGCTACTGATTAGTACAATCTCATTCAGTCTAATAGTGTTATGTAGAGACCCAAAGTCAGCACCTGTTGACTCTTATTCGAATCCCGCCACCGGCAATCCTTACAGAAGCTGAAGCACCCTGCACAGGTTTTGCACGAGAAATGTAAAAATACTATGTTTTTGTCCCCGTCAACCGACAGTGCATGGTGCCTCATGCATAACGTGTTGGACTCTTATTCGGGAGGTCACGGTTCGAATCCCGCCATCGGCAATCCTGTCAGAAGTGTACCAGTCCTCGGGCACTCCCTTCACAATAATTGTCCAAACTCCAATATATACGTAGGAAAACACCTGAAATAGTGTTGAATTCAGGCTGTTCATCCCGGGGGGAGGGGGGGGGGAATTTAGACAATCATGTTTCTAGAGTGCGTTTTGGTGTGTTTTAGAAAAAAAGGTATGGTCTGAATGCAATACCAAATAATGTATTTTTTTTTCAGTAGATACTAGAAACAAAAAACATTGTCTCCACTTTTATTACATTTTTTTTAATTTTAATTACAATATTGATATACATTGAATTCAATATTCTTTTCTTTCTACATCCCGGGGGGCAAATATTCCCGGGGGGGGGGGGGGTATGCCTTTTTAAAATCAAACTTTTCTCCCCTACAGAACGTGTCGGCGACGTACGACTCGAACTTGGCGCTGTCGGCTACGGCGCTGCTCAACAGCCTCACGATGCTGTACGAGGGGGCGGCGGGGGAGACCGAGAGGCTTCTCGCTGACGTCATCAAGTTTCCGACCAATAAGCAGATGATGCGAGCCGCCCTCAACAGCGTACAAGTAGAATTAAGGGTAAGACAAACATCTCTACTACTCTCGAAGAACAAGCAAAATTGGTTGTTCCTTTTTTCCACATCCCTTTTTTATTTGATTCATTAATTAATTGCATTTAATATCCTTTTTGAAATTGTTTCCAAAATTGTTGTGTTTTAATGCATTGTTGTAGTAATATTACTGTTTCAAATATTTACTCAACTGTAGTTCATTGTTGTGTCTGCATCTATGTTATTAGATTTATAGTTGTCCTCCTTTGTAAATCAGTTTTTTAACTGAATAAGATATAGACGTTGAATAAATAAATAAATAAATAAATAAATAAATAAAATAAGAGTTAAAAACGAGATTTACACCGCTAAAACAAAATTACTGATATTTTTCACTTCCTATTCACCGGTTTTATGAAAAACAAAAGTAAAGATGCCATTTATTTTAGCCACAAATATGTGCCTCTGATTTTTTAAACCTACAGCCCTACAAGATCCCAGTTCCAAATATATAAGGGAGGAAAAGGTACACACTTTTAAACTAAAATTTGAATCATTTTCACATCTAATTCACCACTTGGGGCATTCATAAACGAAAATTGCGTTTTGCGGTGATTGTTGATTGCTAATCAGATGTGAGGAGCCAAAAGAATAGGGAATTGTAGAATGATTAAGATCTATGATGCTACTCAACTTAAAAATACAGTTATGTTCTCATTTTTCGTGTTTTCGTAGACCTCCTCCACAACTTCTACGTAATTAAGTGAAAAACAACAGATAAATTACATAATGGCTAAGATATAACTGCCATAAACATTTCTCCGTATCGTATAACACATTATTTTTAATCGTTGGTGCTTTATTTGCAGAGTAGCCTATTAGATAATACTATCCGTAAAAATAAAAATCATGGGCTAAACATGGTTATATCCTGTATCGGTAAGAGCCTTTTAATTTGATACGAGAGACACTCATGGTCATCTAAATCTATTACTGGATTTTCGGTGAAATTGGGAGGGGAGAGATGTAGAATAACTCTGCTTTGGCGAATCTCAAACCTCTTCGATTTGAGGCGCGAGGTAATACGCGAGGTGATACGACAAACATAAAATAACTCTTTGATATTTTGATGGCGGCACCGGGATGTTACGAAGAGCCTACCATTGAAAGTGTTCATCGCTTGTCCTTGCATTTATTAATGGTGGAGATTTCTAGCTCATGCATTAATAAACTCTTTTCTTTTGGGGGCTAGCCACCAAAAACGCATGCCAATCGGATGTCGTGTTCGGTTTTTATTGGCTATTCGAGACGATGAGTGGTGATAAATGAGAATGAAGTATGCACAGAAGGGAGGAGGGGAAACCCGGTATCGGCACGTAGCCTATTCCTTTCGAAAAGTACCAAGGGGACCAACGGCTTCACGTCCCATCCAAAAGGACGGATGTAACCTTGACAGTCATATAAGTTCCTTTACAACCCGGACTGCCCAGCAGACGTCGAGGAGAACGAAGCCGTTACACTAGCCACTAACCAGCGGTATACGCGAGTTTCAGGGCAGAGCGGTCACCCACTCTACCCCTGACCACGCCCGAAGGCTGCTTAACTTCGGTGTTCGAGTAGTAACCGGTTAAAAGACCTCGGCTAAACTGCTGGCTTTTTATCTTGAGACGTGACACACGCACACAAATACCTACCCGTGCCAACAACTAACTAACTCTGTCTGTCCCTGCTTTGGCTTTCAGTCCTCTATCGGTCCACACAACTTCTACAAGGAGGGGACTCGCTTCTTCGTGGCCAAAGACGTCAGCATAGCCCCCGGTTTCAAGAAGCTGTTGAAGACCTACTACCCGACGACCGGCGTCGAGAACGTCGACTTTGCCAAGAGCGCCGCGACGGCGGGGCGCATCAACTGGTGGGTCAACCAGAGGACCAACGGTTCGATCCCCACCATCCTCAAGTCAGGTAAATCCGTGCTTAGTACGTTGCTGAGTGGCAAAGTATATAGAAGATGCAACGTAAGTTGTAAGGCACTGGTGTCATACATAGAGGTTCCGAACTAACCAATTGCATCGACGGATGAATCGTTGTGTAACCATTGAGCTTAGAGCATTAATGGTATAATCAATTACCAATCGATATTTAGAGTTTGGGACCATTGATTGGCTATTATTCTCCCGACGATGATGTCAGCATCAGCAAGGTTGTTTTGGAACAACTATAGCTATAATGAATTATTTTCAATCAATTCACCGCTTTTGGGCTTAACAAAACGTAAATTGAGTTATTTTCACCACAAATATCAGTATATTTCTCGATTTGTGATCTATAATGTAACCACAATTCAGAAGTCAAATAGTTACCATCTCGGTGGTCTAGTTGGCTAAGGCGCCTATACCTGGAATGTGGGAGACTCGGGTTCAAACCCCGATCGGGATGGATTTTTTAACTTCTTAATAGTTGTATTAAAGATTTACCTGTATACAATTATTATTATGCTTCCTTATCGGCCTTCCTTCCGACTTCCTACCGCCAACATCTCCATCACAATATAACACTACTATGTTGTATTCACCTACCTCTGAAAGTTGGGATCACACCTGTAAGTATTGTAACATAATGAGATCAAACTTCGAATTCCAGTGCATTCTAGGCAAACAAAATATTATATCATTGTGAAAGTGAAATCAACAGGTGTTTATTCATTTTATGGCAGGTCATGTTTGCTGTATTCTTAGTGCTGTGCATTATGTGATGTTTTTGTCGTCTGGAGAATCTCATAATGCTAATGCTAATAAATGGTATTGGACGACTTTTATGACCCAGTTTAGTTATGGTATTGTATTATAAAACGTCGCTGATTACGACATGTTTTATTGTTATTTGTCACAAGCTTAATGCCTCTATTGACGAGTAATGGGTCGAACATGTTTGAGCATTCAACTTGAGCCAATGGGTAACATATACTACGGTATTTTATTGATATATGAATGGTCGTAAAAAGTTGATTCGAGCCAAGAACCCTTGGCTGTAGGTACCGATGCTCTTGCAAATTGATCTATCGGGGCTACAAGACTTACTTACACTCATTGCTATTTGTTGTGAGTATTCAACTAGCAACAGTATCGGTAACTGGAGTCGGAGGTTCTAGGTTCGAGCCACTGTTAGGAAAAACTTTTACATGAAAAATTGTCAATGAAGCATTGGATTTTGAAACTGGACAAGTGTGAAGATGCCAACTCAAGGCATTTATAGGTAGACTCCGAATCATTTGAAGTTATGAACCCTCCAAAGTGCCGGAGTCAAGACGTAGTGGCAGGTCTCCCGGCTTTATACGTGTGTGTCCCTACGTGGTCTACCCTGTCATGAGGCTAGTTCTTGTCTCCCCGGGAGTACGGCCACGTGGTCGACCCTGTCTTGAGGCTAATTCTTGTCTCCCCCAGCCGACATCACCGCCGACACAGAGGTCGCCATCATAAGCGCCGAGTATTTCAAGGGTCTCTGGAAGACCCCGTTCAGTCCCACCAACACCCGGGAACTTCCCTTCCACGTCACACCCGACGAGACAATCGACGTCCCCCTCATGTACGCCAAGGGGATGTACCACGTGACACACGTGGAGGACGGAGGGTTCACACTGTTGAAGCTGCCCTACCAGGTGAGTGATGGGTAGATCTACAAACACCATAGAAGCCATGGCTAAAACTTGATTTCAATGCAGGCAGGTGATTAAGAGTATTCGCGTGCATCGTGAGTGATCGGTAGAGTAAGTGGAGGTGCGGGACGGCAAGATCATATGGATGGATCCCGTGGCCGTAAGTCGTAAGCTTTGTACGGAGGTGTGTCCCTCACGGCAGCGGTGAGAACTGAGCCCTTACTGGGGGCTGCGCCCGTTCCCTAAAACAGAGAATGAAGTTGTCTCGGAGGCGCGCGCATTGTAATGGCGAGGGCCACCTTGGTGTTGGTACATCCTTAGAGCGTGTCTAGCTCTAGAGTATTCCGACGTCCAAAGTGCATAGGTTAGGTTTCCGAATTAAAGAGTTCAAGTTGTAATAAAGAAATGCATACAAACAAATGCAAACCCATCTCACATACAGAACTGATTTATCCTGTCGACGCAGACTCCAGCGACAAGCAAGTTGGCAGTCTTGGGAAGGAACGCGTTCCTTTTTCAAGAACTTTTGTGGGAACGCGTTCCTTTTCTTAGATAAGGAACTTGTAACGTCAAAGTTACTTTTTTTGTGGGATCTTGAAACGAATTTAACGTTCCTTTATAAGCTCCTTTCGCCGTCGTAATCCCATCGAATTCCAGTACTTGATATCGTAAACTGCAGTATGAAAAATATCTTGTGACATATTGTGTTTTCGAAAATGGCGCCACCCTCGTCAGATGGCCTGGGACTCACTTTAATAAATAAAAGTAATGATAAATTAACTCCTATCACATTTATTATTATTTAAATCAGTGATGGTATAAGGAACGTGAAAGGAACTAAGTTCCTTTTGATGAAACGAGGAACTTCTCGGTTTCTTTTTTTTTAAGGAACTAGGAACGTCTTAGTTTCTTTTTAGGCAGAAGTAACTAAACTTTTCAAATTTCCTTTTTTGGCGGTACGTGCCCGAGACTGCAAATTGGCCAACTAGTGAACGATATTTGAAATAGAGGATAGGTTGCTGGCCACGATTCACCCGTGGACGTGTTGTTGTGTTGTTTGTTGTAACGAACCCGTTCCCTGTCTTCTCCTACAGGACTCCAGGATGTCATTCGTGATCCTGTTACCTGACGAAGGGAAGACCCTGGCGCAGGTGGCGGATGCCGCTCGAGATCACTTCCTCTTGAAGCCTGACGTGTTCCCGAACGACGCATTTCAGAACTGCGAGATATTCCTGCCCAAGTTTAGTCTGGAGGCGACAATCAACCTGTTGCCCATCTTCACACAGGTGGGTGTGCGTGTGCGTTTGTGTGTTTGTTATCTGTGACGATGATGCTACGAGAACTTTTCCTTGGGTCAAAACGTTCACTAGAGGACATGCGAATATTGTTCTACTTTTAGAGGTGGGAGTCTTTCCATACATGAACATAGCCATTTTGCATGGCAGAAACCAATATGCATGCAATTCTTGACTTTACTGAAAGATTACTCTCAAATTTGTAAGATCTACAAATTTATCGATTACCTGGCCAAGGTGCACCAAAATAGAGAAGTTTTTGAAAATTAGAGTTACATATAAATATAATAAAAAATATGAAAGTGTAATCTTTAATTTATATGCCTAAATTATACTTTAGTTGGGGGTGGCCCAAAGGGGGTTCCGAGATTATTGAGGGGAACATAGGTCCCACTGGCGACCCCCCAGCGTCTTCACTTCACTGGTATGATTGTGCATGTCTATCAACAGTCTCTGGTTGTCCCAACTCGTACTGAGGAACCAAGCCAACGATAAACAACAGTCGGTTATTGCAGATTGATTGACTTACGCGTAGATCTGCATAAAAGATTCGTCTTCGTACTGTGATGAAAACACAGATACGTAAATGTCACTTGGTGTAGGCCTAATAATTTATATTATCTTGATCGGAGCTTCACGTTCGGATGGTAGTACGCGTAGTACGCGGCAGACAATTGCAGCTACAGGCGCTGGATGGGTCTGGTAAATCTGCGCGTGCATGATGAGTGTTCTCTAAGATTGTTGACGTCCTGACTCTAGATGATGAGTGTTCTCTAAGATTGTTGACGTCCTGACTCTAGATGAAGAGTGTTCTCTAAGATTGTTGACGTCCTGACTCTAGATGATGAGTGTTCTCTAAGATTGTTGACGTCCTGACTCTAGATGAAGAGTGTTCTCTAAGATTGTTGACGTCCTGACTCTAGATGAACGTCCTGGGGGAATTGTTCTCGCATCCAGCCAACTTCTCCACGTTCGTGACCGACAGACTTCTCTCTCTCAGCAGCATCACTCAGAAGACCAGGGTGCAGGTGGACGAGTTCGGCACTACCGCTGCTGCAGTGCAAGGTAATTCAACATTGGTTCACATTTTCTGTTTAGAGCAAATCTTCAGGTTTACAAGTACCGTGTTGATAGTGCCGTAAATAGGGCTCTCCTGAATATTGTTTTACTTTTATTTTTTTCTTCTTTCCGCTTTTATCACCTGTTCTTCACACAACTCTTGCTTATTACATGCTGGAGCATTTTGCAACCTGAAGACCCACCGATGCAATGTTCGTTTTCTGAGCCGGGGTTGATGCAATCTCGGATCGCCTATGTCTGGATCTGTTTTGTGGGTCTCTACCTTATGCAATCGTCATTCACATGACACCGCATTTATTTTAAAACTGTTGTTTTGGTGGCGCAAAATTATCTAACCGGTGACGAGCCCAAAAATAAACACCAATCAATTAGCATGCACTATTGAACTAAGTCACTCCTCAAACAATGGATGATAATCAAATCAATGACGGCCTCACTTCAAATTAACTTCAAGATACCCAGAGTTGGTTCCTCCCCCCCCCCCCGCATGAAACATGGTATACTTGACCACACCGATGTCCCTGAAGAAGAAGCCATCATGTTTATTTATACATCACTCACACACGGTAATAACATTAGTCTCGTGTGCGTTTACGTAACCCCACGCACCGTTCCCACCTCGCATAAAACCTAACACAATGTAATGCAATTTACTTCCTTGCTCATTTGCATTTGCATGAAACTGTCATCATTAATACTGACGCACGCTTTCCTTACGATAATCCACTTTCTACATAGATGAGTTTCAACATTCGTCGATCGTTGAGACGGCGTGCATATACAAGGACACTGCACAGATTGGAAGGGGGAATCCATTAAAATTTATAAGCCGCTGTTATCTTAATGTGTTAATTACAAGTATTTGGACCTTGATATACGTCCTTCGAAAATATGTAGCATGTAAACATATTAGCTTAGCTTGTATAGAGCAACGTAAACCTCAGTCCCGAGTTGTTGCAGCCTGCTTATCTGATTTATAGGTCAGTCGTTCTGTAACTTATCCTGTGGGTCCGGGATAAAACGCCTACGCCGCAACCGCCGCAATAATTTCTCCCGATAAGTTCATTTGAACCACTTATTCAAAGGCGTGCTCGCACGGCCCAGGCCGTATACCTAACATGTCAACTTCGGCCGCCAAACGACGGCCCGTCCACGACGAGAGCAGTATAGACGTTATAAAAATATCGTGTGCGTACAGGTAACATGTAACATTACTTTTTTCCCCCACCTTAGGCCTCCCTAGCCTATCATAGGCTAGAGTGACGCATTATGGCCTTACACTTGACGCGCTCACTCGTCTAACAACGACTTTGGCGTTTCCCTAGTCTAGTTGGCTAAGGCGGCCTTATAGCCGAAATGGGGGAGACGTGGGTTCAATCCCCCGGTCGGGAAATATTTTGTAATTTCTGGATTGTATTTTAAAAATTATTAAACATGTTTTGAAATGCATATAACGCAGTGTAGTCCATCATCTGTGACAATACTATATGGAAAACATAGCCAGTACGAAATACGTGAAAATATTGCAAGGTTCACTCAATCTACGAGCGGAATTTGGGGGTACCTTGACGTGCAACATTCGATAAACCTTGGGCACGGCATTTCACACACAGGTAAATAACAAGCAAAACATATTTTTTCTAAATGAAAACCATTGTCGTTAAATAATTTCTACACATTGGCATCCTATTTTTCAATTTATTATTTCTTGTAGGTTTAAATCGCAACGGATTGTGCTCATTTTGTAAGCAGTTCTCAGTTACCAGCTACCTGGTCACGGATGTCTGTTTAAAATTTCAGCTAAATCTGTTTGGTCGTTCGGCCGTTTGGGACCGGACAAACATTTAACAGACACTAGTCACGACGAAACCCGATCAAGTATTGACTTCGTTTCGCTGCGCACACTCGTCTAAATAGACCTATATCCCCCCCCCCCCAATACAAAAATTTGTAAAAAAAAAAAAAAAAAAAAAACTGCAGCCAAGTTCTCCTTTAAAAGTCTTGTCTGTGAATGTTGTGAGATATAGAATTTGAGCCAATCTTTTCATTCTCCCTCCCTAGTTTCGCATTGAAAAGAAGTTAGATTATTTCGCCTGTTGACGAGCGCCAAGCCAACCAGTTTCGTAGTAAAAAAAGTAAAAATTTTAAACTCAAAATCATAAAAAAATATTTGGCCATTGAATTTGGCTCATTATGAGAACTTTAAAAAGTCAATGGCCAAGTAATTTTTTAAAAATGATTTTGAGTTTAAAATGTTTACTTTTTTAACCACGAAAATGGTTGGCTTGGCGCTCGTCAACAGGCGAAATATTCTTACTTCTTTTCTTTTTTCAATACGAAGAATGAAAAGATTGGCTCAAATTCTATATCTCACAACATTCACAGCCAAAGACTTTTGAAAGAGAGCTTGCCTGCCGTTTTTTCTTTCTTTCTTTCTTTCTTTCTTGCCTGCCGTTTTTTCTTTCTTTCTTTCTTTCTTTACAAATTTTGGTATTGGGGGCGATAACACATATTTCTGCTGTTTGTTTCATATCAAGGCGTGAAATACTTGTAAACGATAATTCAAGGAAAGAGGGAAATTTCAAATGTAATTTTCCATCTATATTGCTCGGATGTACGGCTTAGACGGAGTTTGATTCACTTTCTAAATACGTAACTAGACATCAATACATTTCGGGTGAAGCAAATAACGAACGATTTCTTACCAAAATTAAACTAGGAAAACGCTAAAGTCCCGTCGCGTTAATGGATGAGCTTTTTTGTAAGTTTTTAGTTTGCGTGGGATCTCTTTACTTATCAAGTGCTTTTTGAACGCATTATAGGTGATAGTTGTCAAGTTTCTATTGTTACTTGTTAATTGTTATTATATTCCTCAAAAAACTTTTATTAAAACCTTTATTTCTATGCATTCTGGATAACTTTTTAACTTTTTCTTTCAAAAGGTACTACATCACCATAACCTTAATGTCCATGTAAAATATGAACGTTGTAGCCCCACCCGTTTGGTCAGAATCGGCCCAAATGTGACGAAAATATCGCACTAAAAATTTAAAAAATCATATTAAAACCTTTATTTCTATATATTCTAGCACATGTTTTCAACTTTTTCTATCAAAAGGTACTACATCACTATAACCTTATTGTCCATGTGAAATATGAACGTTGTAGCCCCACCCGTTTGGTCAGAATCGGCCCCAATGTGACGAAATATCGCACTAAAAATTAAAAAAAATCATATTAAACCCTTTATTTCTATAGATTCTAGCTAACTTTCTCAACTTTTTCTTTCAAAAGGTACTACATCACCATTGTCTTAATGTCCATGTGAAATATTAACGTTTAAGCTTTACCCGTTTGGTCAGAATCGGCCCCAATGTGACGAAATATCGCACTAAAAATTAAAAAAAATCGTAAAAGTACGATATTCATGAGAAATATTTCTTCGATTGTACCCAAAAACAATACACCTCTAAGTTCAGAGAAAACGAAGGTCCCCTCAAATTTTCATCAAGATCGCATATGCCGTTTGCTCGGTAGAGAGCGAATAAACATTGGAGCTAAATTTTTTGGGGGTCAGTGAAATTGAAGTCTTCGCTTCGCTCATACAATTAAATAGTTTACTAGGAAAACGCTAAAGTCCCGCCGCGTTGATGGATGAGCGTTTTTTGTAAGTTTTTTGTTTGCGTTTTGTGCGTTTGTTCGCACGTTTCCTTTGCAAGTGCTTTTTGAATGCATTGTAGGTGATTGTTGTCAAGTTTCTATTGTTACTTGTTAATTGGTATTATAAACTTAAAAAAACTAATATAAAAACCTTTATTTCTATGGATTCTAGCTAACTTTTTCAACTTTTTCTTTCAAATAGTACTACATCACCATAATATTAATGTCCGTGTGAAATATGAACGTTGTAGCCCCACTCGTTTGGTCAGAATCGGCCCAAATGTGGCGAAAATATCGCACTAAAAATCGAAAAAAATCGTAAAAGTACGATATTCATGAGAAATATTTCTTCGATTGTACCCAAAAACAATACACCTCTAAGTTCAGAGATAACGAAAGTACGGTCAAATTTTCATCAAGATCGCATATGCCGTTTGCCCGGTAGAGAGCAAACAAACAGACAGACAAAAAAAAAAAAAAAAAAAAAAAAACACCAGAGCTAAATTTTTTTGGGGGGTCAGTGTAATTGAAGTCTTCGCTTCCGCTCGCTACGCTCATCCAATTATACTCGTCTTTTGTAAGAACTAGGAAAACGCTATAGTCCCGCCGCGTTGATGGATGAGCGTTTTTTTTTAAAAATTTTTTAGTTTGCGTGGGACCACTTTTCCTTTGCAAGTGCTTTGTTGTGAATGCATTGTAGGTGATTGTTGTCAAGTTTCTATTGTTACTTGTTAATTGATATTATAAACCTAAAAAAACTAATATTAAAACATTTATTTCTATGGATTCTGGCTAACTTTTCCAACTTTTTCTTTCAAAAGGTACTTCATCACCATAACCCTAATGTCCATGTGAAATATGAACGTTGTAGCCCTACCCGTTTGGTCAGAATCGGACTAAATGTCACGATAATATCGCACTAAAATCGAAAAAAATCGTAAAAGTACTATATTCATGAGAAATATTTCTTCGATTGTACCCAAAAACGTGGTATGTCTGAGTTCAGAGAAAACGAAGGTCCCCTTTAATTTTCATCATAATCGCATATGCCGTTTGCCCGGAATCGTGCGAACAAACAGACAGAAAAACAAAAAAAAACAAAAAAACTAACAAACAAAAACAAAAAAAAACACCCGAGCTAAATTTTTTGGGGGGTCAGTGAAATTGAAGTCTTCGCTTCGCTCGCTACGCTCATCCAATTAAATTTATAGCTGCATAGCTCAGTTGGTAAGAGCATAGCCCGGCTAAGGTCATGCCAAATTTCATGCTGACAAACACATTAGGTGCCTTCATGGAGAATGCTGGAAATCAAGGTAAAAATAATATATATTAAACTATTAGGGATGGGGGTTGAAAAAATGTGGTTTAGGAAATGAGAATAGGCCGATTGGGTTAAATTAAAACACATAAAAACATAATTTTTGGATGAGCGAAGCGAAGATTCCATTTCACTACCCTTGGAGAAAAAAATCCGGAATATTTTTTTTTTCTTTCTTTCTTTTTTCTTTTTTTCTCTTTTTTTGTGTGTTTGTTAACACGATTCCGGCTAAACCAATACTCCAATTGCGATGAAATTTTATGGGGGCCTTCGAAATCTCTGAACTTAGAACTGCACGGTTTGAAAAATTGATCGAAAAATTATTTCTCACGAAAATTGCAATTTTACGTTTTTTTTCGATTTTCTTGTTTTGTTCTGTTTTTATTTTTGTGTTTGTTAACACGATTCCAGCTAAACCGATACACTAATTTCGATGAAATTTTCCCTTTCAAAATCTCTGGACTTAGAATTGCCACGTTTTTGAGCGCAATTGATTTTTGTTTATTTGGATTAAGGACGCGTCAACCGTTAGGTCATAATGCACCACTCTAGCCTAAGGGGTGGGGGAGGAGGGGCCCATGCTGGTCAGAACCAGCCACGGGTAAGGGGAGGAAGGGGGGTTTCTCACGTCGCGGTCGTCATCGTCTTTGTCATCGTTCGTTGTGTCATTGTCATCGTCGCCGGGGGGTCAAGGGAAGGGGACATGGTCCCCGACGACGATTGCCAGAGCTCGCCTTTAGTTTGGGGAGTAAGATACTCCGCTCTTTCTAGCTGATGTTTGCGAGGTGGACTTTTTCTCTTGAATCGCCTTTTACTATTAGCAGAGCCATGCTCTGGGCCAATTCTACCCCGGGCCCAGACGGGGATGAGCGCAATTGAAAGATTATTTCTTATGAAAATCGCAATTAATTAACAATTTTTTTTCGTTTTTCTTATTTTTTCTGTTTGTATTTTTGTGTGTTTGTTAACACGATTCCGGCTAAACCGATACTTAAATTGCGATGAAATTTTATGGAGGCCTTCGAATTCTTTGAACTTAGAACTGCCACGTTTTTGAGCGCAATCTAAAAATTATTTCTCATTAAAATCGCAATTTTACGATTTTTTCGATTTTTAAAAATTGTCTTCGACTTATTTCACCTACATGCTTTATTTGATTGATTTGATTTTTTAGAGAACCTTTATTTTATGAATATATATATTCGTGTGAAATTTTAGCGTAATCTAAAAATTATTTCTCATGAAAATCGCAATTTTTCGCTTTTTTCGGTTTAAAAAAAAATCTTCGGCTTATAACACCTACATGCTTTATCCGATTGTAATGATTTTTTCACAGAACCTTAATTTTATGAATTAATATATTAATGTGAAATTTGAGCGCAATCGAAAAATTATTTCTCATGAAATGCAATTTAACGTTTATTTCTTTAAAAAAAATACGCTCATCCAACAACGCGCCTGGAAAAGCGTTTGCGAAGCTTCCTAGTTTAAAATACGAATATGAAGATAGGTGTAATTGGTTCCTGAATCTGTGATTTAGACATTGCATGTGCCTTGAAGTAACATTAATTTGTAAGATGAAACAAAGCAAAACTGAATCTAAAACTAAACCCAAATCAAGTTGATACAAAAGGAAATACACTTTATTGGTATCCTATTCTATATTATCCATTTTATTCCACATAACTATATGGGGTGTAGGCCTATAGGCCTAAATACAACTTGATTTGATGAGATAAGAAACTTGATTTAGTTATTTTTCTGCCACTGGTCTTGCAAATGATGACATAATATTTACGAATGTAGTCTTTATTAGATATTTACAATAATTGTTGGAATAGGACATATCGCAAACACTTTCAATTCAATTCACTTTAAATATGCCTACACAATTACACATACACACACAATATATATCTACAATTTATAAACATATTATTCAACTTTTATTAATAAATAGTACATTAATTTTATAAATAAACTTATTGGTAACATTAATTTCATTCCAGCCTATAGGCTTCACTATTGTCCTATATAATATTGGAAAACGGCAACGATTTAAATCTATATTATTTATAAAGAATCCTACAAGGAAACGGCAATGATACTAATATAATGCTTAATACTTGACCAAACTCACTAGTCACTACCGATGTCAGATTAGACCTACTTATGATGTTATAATACGCCCCATGTGTTTTAGGCCTGTAACACGTGTAAGAATTAAATGTTTAACATAACTCAACAAAAAACAATTCTTTAGTAAGCCTAAATAACAAAATAATGCTTTACCGAAAAAAATTGGTCATCTAGGCCTATAAACAAAATTCTTCAATCTGGGAGCCTTGATCTCTAGGCCTAAATATGCAGGCCTATGTTTAGACTTTCGGCACAGGATAGGGCTATCATTTTGCCTTTCCGGTGTGTCTATAGTCAACGTGTAGCTAAGCGACCCATTCTGTATAATGTCGATTGCTTGATCCATGTGCAAGATCACACCTTGACGAAGCTTATGAATGGCGTCTACATCTTCTGACATCGATCGAACGTTCTTTCTTAGCATTACGCTCCCCCTGCCATGTGGGGCGGTAAACTGCAAGTTGTAGCTTAGTTTGCTGTCTTCATCTTGTGAATTTATGTATTTGACAACACCTTGAAATATATTGCTTGAAAAGGACAAATCAAAATTGCGATGGAACATAAACAATGATCCATTAACATCAATTATATTTACTTGATTTGTGTCACCGACCTCAAGTGAATGATCAAAGTTATGAGTTCGCCCATTTAAACATTTGTCCTTATGTTTTACCTGACAATGCGCATACAAATCGCGCGAAATACCATACCATGTACATTGTCGATCTAGAGCGCATGTACTCACAAAGCAATGCTTCTTGTGATCTCCTAGAGATAATATTCGTACGGGATCTTTGCATCGTTCGCAAGATACTTCCATCGCTCGCGCGAGTGTCTCCAAACCTCGATTGCGTATCTCCGTTAGCGACATTCGACAAACAGCACACGATGCAATTTTCTCCTTGCAATCTCCACACACGTTGTGGCCTCTCTCACATTGGTAAATATGAGCACACATGTATTTCAAACAAACGGGGCACTCGAATGTCTTTTCCGCGTTTGAGTTTTTCACCAGAAAGATGGGGCTATCGATATTTACCGTTTTAGGCGGAGAGATGACCAAGGCTTTGCAAGGCGATTGACGTTGTTGGCAAAGTTGGCCGCATGTACATTTACGATGTTTTGTGAAACTGTAGTAGCATACATCGTGCCCCTGGTGACATTTGGTGGCACATACGGAACAGACACAATAGATTGTCAACGAATCGTCTAAAAAAGTGTGCGTTTCACATGTGTGACAATGATATTCCGGTTGGTACTCGGATTCTCCTAAAGTTCTGTTTGTATTCTCACACAACTCACCGTCCATATCCATATGCTCCATTGCACCAGTTTACATTAATACAAAAGAGAAAAAATAATTTGCTCAGCGTCAAGATTAGTCTTTATTTCACCGATCTCAGATTTGCATTGTTGATGAAACAAAACGTTGAAATTCAAAACTAGCGCCTTCTATAAGGAGGAAATCAAGGTCCACTGGTTAGATCCACAGTAATAAGTATCTAGTGGACCTTGGTCAAGGTCCATACATGTTAAATTATAAATGTCAAGATCTCGTCAAGGTCTGACAGACGTCGGTCTGTCTCCGCATGCATGCGCGGTGCAGAGTATAGCTGAGGCACCTACTATTTGCTGCTTTCTTTATTATATTATTCGTTTAATTATATTTTAGTTTAATTTAGAATTCCACGTAATTGCATGCATTTTTGCTATTGTCCTTTATCCCCATCAATCATCCACATCTCATTAGCTATACCAAGAATCATCGCTCATCTGCATGAAAAGTTTCATTGCATTGATGTTCATGAATAATAATAATATGCTTCCAGCACCATGCAAACGTCCCATGGAATCACATGAAAACATAAGATGGTAGATAGAGAACTCGAAAGTAAACTGCTGCACAGTTATTTATCACTTGGAGGGCAATGATTAGGACAACTTACGTCAGTTCACATGCAAATCACGTGATATAAAGTCCTAAGTCGGGCGTAAGACTGGCCGTCATCAAACACTTGAACCATCGTCCTTAGTCATTACATTTAAATTATATGCACGTGTCCTAGTCTACCATATATAGTGTCTCAGAATGTATGTGTTTAATGTCCAACATATCTCATAATGAGATAATATTTATCTCATTACTTACTATTCTTCTTATTACTTCCACTACTGAAGTACCAAATTGATATTTTGTTTACAGTCATAAACTAACTGCTTTATACAAAGTATTTATCAGTAATGGTCACCAAGTCCTTATGAGAGTAAGTAAGAAATAAAGATATTTTATTTCCAATAAAAAACAGGGTACAGTGCATATTATACACTAGGGAAACGCCAAAGTCGTTGTTAGACGAGTGACCGAGTCATGTGTTGAGCGGTAACATTACTTTTTCCCCTACCTTAGGCCTCCCTAGCCTATCATAGGCTAATGGCGCATTATGGCCTTACAGTTGACGCGCCCTTATACCAACTAAACTTACAAACCCTATTATTTATACCAATATAATTATCAAACTTAAATGCAAATGTTCCCGGGTACTCAACACATGACTCGCTCACTCGTCTAACAACGACTTTGGCGTTTCCCTAGTAGTTTACATCGGCTAAACTTTGTTCAGCAATACTGTACGCGCACGCCCATCTGGTTGAGAGGGTCTGTGAGTTGTGAATTGGACCCCCCCAAAATTCTTCTTTCCCTTTCACGTTCGACTAAAAAAATGTCACGTGGTTTACTCTGACTTCTTTCTCCATCCGCTGCAAACCGTGGAACAATTCATTGCCGTAATGACGCGCAAGCTGCAAAGGTGTAAGGTAACATCATATAATACATAGATATTTTCTTGATATGGTTTACCTGTTTACGCCTCCCTCATGACTACAACTAGGAAGCTTCGCAAACGCTTCTTTTAGTCGAGTTGATGGATGAGCTTTTTTAAGTTTTTAGTTTGCGTGGGATATCTTTACTTTTGCAAATTCTTTTTTAACGCATTGTAGGTGATTGTTGTCAAGTTTCTATTGTTACTTATTGTTATTATATACCGTAAAAACTTATATTATAACCTTTATTTCTACGGATTATGGCTAACTTTTTCAACTTTTTCTTTCAAAAAGCAATATATCACCAGTACCTTATAATGTACATGTAAATATGAACGTTGTAGCCTCACCCTTTTGGTCAGAATCGACCCAAATGTCACGAAAATATCGCACTTAAAATCGAAAAAAATCGTAAAAGTACGATATTCATGAGAAATATTTCTTCGATTGTAACCAAAAACGTGGCACGTCTAAGTTCAGAGATTTCGAAGGTCCCCTCAAAATTTTAATCAAGATCGCATATGCCGTTTGCCCGGAATCGTGCGAACAAACAGACAGAAAAACAAACAAACAAAAAAAATAAACAAATAAAAATAACTTTGGAGCTAAATTTTTTGAGGGGTCAGTGAAATTGAAGTTTTCGCTTCGCTCGCTACGCTCATCCAATAAACAACGTAGCCGCAACACAAAGTCTTTTCTCACCTTATTTATTGAGTAAAAACAACCCTTACAACACGCCACGTCAACGCCCGCCATTTCCACCCTGACCAGTCCTTCCTCCTTCGCCCTGGCTGTAGAGGTTGGTAGCCCGCCAACATTCAAAAATACATTACAGGATCTTACACATACTCATGTGTAGTCGACACGTTCGCTTGCATCTCTACATGAGCCAACGCCATAGCAGCTCTCAGACACAGGGTCCTGAAACTTGCACCCACGTCGGCGGGCACGGCGTCTGACTCGCGTCTCTTCGCCGCATGCGTCGACGTCGGCTATGTTTCAGGCACTGTGGACTCAAAGGGGAAGCTTCAAGACCAACGCCCCAATGTTTCTTCTTTACTATAGGCCGCATCCAACCTCATCTTGCACGTACACTAACGATGACAATTTACCCAACTTTAAAAAATTGTTTTGTGTTGGTTCCTTTGATGGTCATTTTTAATTAAGGTATTTCCATTGACAAATGACATATCTAATGACAATGTTTAGTAAGTTTAGGAGCTATTGATTATATGTATTGTAATAAGTCGCTCTTCGCACGCTTTTTTATTAAGAAAAATAATGGTTCTAAGAATAATTTTAAGAGGTTTTCAGAGGCAGTTTTAGGGAGCGTTTGCATGGCATGGCATGGCATTTACTCGAGTCACTGCTGCTGCTACAGGTGGTGGCCACCGGAACTAAAAACTGACACCCCCCTCTCTCTCTCTCCAACAGCCACCCTCATCGCCCGCCGCATGATGACACACGAGTGCTACTTCCGGGCCACACGACCCTTCCTGTTTGTCATCCAACAGGACGACGTTCCCGTCCCCCTCTTCGTCGGGAAGATCGTCCGTCCAGCCCCGTGATGACGTCACTGATTGGGTTTTTCTCGTGACAGAGGTGGGTATCGCGTGGAAGATGCGGGAAGAAAGTTGTCGCTTCATCGCTAACCGGCCCTTCGAGTTCTTCCTCCGGGCGGAGAAGACCACCCCAGTGCCCCTCTTCTTCGGCAGAGTGGTGCGACCTTGAGTCACGTGACCAACCTACTGACATCCCGGCCGCCGACAACAAATACGAACTTTATCAACTATGTGGAGAGTGGAAGTAAACAACTTATTTTTACGTGTACCTTGTTATTTAAGTATAATATACGAATAAAACTACATGTTCGTACACACACTGTCGCCCGCAGAGTTTGTTTATGTACGTCATAACTCATAAACGCACCTGTCTCACTCACGATTCTCTGTAATATGTAGGTGCATCTAAAATGTACGACGACACAAAATACGGAAAAACATTAAATTGGCGAAAACATGCTCATTAGTCCAGGTTTCATAATTTTCTGGCGTATTTGGTAGAAGGCGTCCGCGTCTTACATTTTGGGTGAATCCATACACATTGGAGAGAATCGTGAGAGCGGTGCGTTTCCGGAAGTTTGCAGATGGTGACGTCACCGGCGGGCCAGTTCTAGCCAATCAGCGGCCCCTAATTTAAAATACCGATCGCTCACTGGTCCGCCCGGCCCCATCGATGCCGTTAGCATCTGCATTCTTTCGATGTAGCCTTAATTTAGTTTTGGCCTTTGGGACAGATTGGCCAGGGTAGGGGTATGGACATAGTTTATCAGGTAAAGGTATATACTATATATATATATAGATAACAACATCAACATTTTGAATTCGTATCCTAACTATTCGGCACCAAAAAGCACACTAGCGCGGCCCTGTTGGCGGAACGTAGAACCCTAGCAGTAGTGATACCTCAGATAGACACAGCGGCAAATAACGTGGAAGAACGTGTAGATGTAACTAAAAAGTTGAGTTTTCGGCGTGATACGTTTTGTTTACGGATGTTGAACGTTAGAAATAAAACAAAGAAATATTTGTGCTATGGTTATCACAAGAAAACACATTTTAAATGAAAGAATGAATGAAAGAAGAAGAAGTGCACCATAAAGTGGACACCTGACGCAAGGGTTATGTCTCGAATGGTTAAGCATTGGCCTACATTTCTCTCTTTGCACTTAAATAACAACTTTTAAATTATCGTGATCTCAATTTAAATTTCGGTAGGGCCTACTCTTAATAAAAACATTATTCTTACATTTAAGTCCAGGGATAAAGTCCGAAAACATATAGTCAGATGACAGTGTGGTGTCACCCACTGAGTTTTCCCGTTGTGTTTGATAGATTTATTATTTATTTATGTTCATTTTTTAATAATTATACTTATTGTTTTTTTACCCGTCACCGACACTCATATTAAATCGCGTTTTACAATTTCAGACAATAATTTTAATTCATGCTTATGCCAATAGGTTATCACACCGTTCCCACCTATTGTTACACATACAGGCCTACATAGCACATAGGCCTACATTCAATTTGTTTCGTATGTGATGGGCTACCGGTACCTCAAAATTACTACACTGTAGTGCGTTTTTATCAACAACAAAAAATGTAGGCCTATGTATAGTAATAAATTCGGAAAAATCGTTTTCAATTAATATTTTTCATAATAAATTCCAATTTCTGCAGCCAAGTATTTTTAGAAGTTTCGTCATGTTCTGAATAAAGCACACTTTGTCGATGGTTACAAATTGACAACATCCGGATTATAGCATAGATGTAGGACTAATTTATTGACATTTTCAGGGAATATGATGAAAATAATACAAGTTGTACTATTTATTGTTATTACATTATCGCGGGAAAACGTTAAATATTGTACCTTGCACTTCAGCTGTTCAGTGTTATATCAATTTGTTGCAAAATATTTGTTGATACAACAAACAGACTCGTTTCACTTCAAAAACTTAACATTCTAAATTCAAATTTGGTAATAATTCCTTGGACCAATACCAATTTCGGCGGGCAACTTTACTTATAGTAGTAATTAAATAAAAATAATAATCTGCTTATGAATTATTTTCTGGATATTCTTACGCTCAAACATAATAATATACCCAACTATTATGATGATATTATTATATAATATTTTACATTTAATCCCTATCCCATTCAGAAATATAGGAATAGGAAGGTTCAATTTTGGCTATAGTTGGCCTACCTACGCAATTACGCCTACTTGTGGTTGTATAAGAGCGTAACAAATGCAAACCATAGATGAAAATATACATCTTATTTAATGCGTGTGCGAAAAAGGTCAATGTTAGTGAACAGATCGGAAATAATCCCCGAATTGTCATAACCGGCGCGACTAACACACGTTAGCGCCATATACGCTCCAGCCCGGAATCACAATTACGCCAGCCATGTTGTGACGTAGCGCGCCGCCAGTGCTGCGATCTACATGTCGATTTGGTGCCGAATACGTACTATCAAAATATGTGATCCTTACACCTTTAAATAAAATGATTTGCCTACTATGTATATGAGGGCATAATTATTTTATTCGATGTACAGGATGGCAAAATATAGTCCTTGAACCATCTGTTTGGAGGAGAATACAATCACCCTCCCTAAATAAATTATAGTTGTTTGATGTATTTTATGAAATCTTTTGAATATCACTAAAACATAAACACTGATACTAATCTCTAACTGTCATGAAAATTAAATATTTAAGTAGCTACAAATGATTTATATATACAAAAATAATGAAATTCGTAGATCACAAACCTATGGTTTGAAAAACGATGTATAAGCATTCTTCCAACATGCATCGCCTCCAAGACCATCACACTCACAGAACAACGCGTCTTGGCTTTGCTCAAGGCAATGATCCACGTTGGAGGAGGCTTAATATTATGATGATGACTGGTGAGTGATAACTGGACTTGTTATTCCAAGGGCCACGTTTTGTACACAAAAATAAGTTATAATCGATGAAGCATGAAGCATATTTTCATTTATAAATTTAAGCCTAAGTTTTACACATGTCATAATTTGGTCGGAAAAACAAAGCGTGATGTCATCTCTCAGACCACCATCATGTAATGAGTAATAAAATCACTCGTTTTACCAAATTATTTCTCTGTTACTGTCATATTAATTTTAAGTAACGACATTTTTACTTTGCGTTATCAGTAAATATTACCACAACGTAAAATTGGACTATTTGTAACGAGTTATTTAGATTATTTGTAACTTTAATTAATTAATTATATAATCAACCGTTGGTTTTTTAAGGCTTGATAAGCGGACAAGAAGTGGTTTTCACTGTGTTATCTAAGTTCAAACATAAACGAGGCTGTGAGAGATGCTGTCATGAGTGTTTTAATTTAAATGCTTTTAAATTACATGTGGTGGTGATTTTAAATGAATATATTTCTATTCCGAGTATCAAAAGCAATATTGGACACGTGATACTTCATTTCATGAGACTTCTTTACTCCCATCAGTGTGGGAACGGAGTACAGGGAGTCGGCGTCCCAGACCTAGATTGTTCCAATTCGTCAATAAGTACAAACACTCTTCGTTTGAATGTTCTGAACTGATATTCCGGCAGCTCGTTCACTTCAGGCAGTAAACTGAGTATAAACATTCTCCTTGGATTTTCCGTATCACCACCGATCTCTACCTTACATTTTCTAGCCTCGAAGCATTCCTTTAGTGCCTTTTCATCGTCATCTTTGGGGTTAACAGACTTGCAGAATTTTTTGTTTGGCTGATTTGGAGGAGGTTCAAAGTGTGACTGATTTGGAGGAGGTTCAAAGATTTCTTGACCAGACTTGAGAATTTTTTGTGTGGCTGATTTGGGGGAGATTCAAAGATTTCTTGACCAGGGTTCATGTCAGCTTTAAAACTTGTCGTTTCATCATTTTCATCATCACCATCTTCTCCATCATCCATAGAAGCTTCTTGCTGTTCAACAGACGCCTCACCATTGGAGGAGGCCGTCTTTCGTAGCTGCTGGGTTTTGCGTACCGGTCGAGGTAAATTGCTATACTTAGATTTTGCTCTCATCTTCAGAGTAGGAATCAGGAACTGCATGTACTTGTCAAGGTAATATGGTTTTCTTTCTCCAGGCCCTGATTTCGACATCAACTTCCTCCTACGGACGTAGACAGTTCTCAAATTGGCCCAACGATTCTTAGCATTTGTACCTGGGGAGGACATAACGTAAGACAACTTTAGAGCTGCGCAACATTGCGACAATGCTTCCTTGTATGTATTATTACTAGGGAAACGCCAAAGTCGTTGTTAAACGAGTGAGTGAGCCATGTGTAGAGTACCCCGTAACATTCCTTTTCTTCCCCCTATACCTTAGGCCTCCCTAGCCTATCATAGGCTAGAATGGCGCTTTGTGGCCTTACAGTTGACGCGCCCTTATACCAACTAAACTTAAAAACCCTATTATTTATACCAATATTATCAAACTTAAATGCAAATGTTACCGGGTACTGAACACATGACTCGTCTAACAACGACTTTGGCGTTTCCCTAGTCTAGTTGGCTAAGGCGGTCTTATAGCCGAAATGTGGGAGACGTGGGTTCAATTGACCACTAGAATTTTACCCGCCTCCTGACGTCACGAGGCAACATGGCGGAATGAGTTGGGATAAATCCTCATTTCCCAAGTGTACGTCTGTTGAACGGCGCACCACTTATCACGCTCTAACTCTGATTCTATTCATTATTTGGACAAAACTAAAGAGGAATAAAATTTAGAAAACACTTCATTGCTTATAATAGCGAATATTGCGAATTTTTTTACACAGCCGTTAGCTTGTTATTACAATGTACGCTTCATGCATGAAAAATAAACAAAACGACTATAAGCTTTCTCAACTTCAATTGACAAACAACTACTCATCGGATTTCGACGAGGCCTCTTTCAAAAAATGCACCTGTCTGTTTAGAGAAGAAATAAATCAACTTTCTAGATAGAAAGTGCACCGAACGAAATTTTATAGCATAGGTTCATATGCAGTGTATGTGTTTTTAAGTCAAATACGCACTTTTGACGTGCAGATGAGCCGTGAAAAACGGCACGCTGCATATTAACCCATGCTATAAATTTTCGTTCAGTACACTTTCTATCTAGTAAGTTGATTTATTTCTTCTCTAAACAGACAGATGCATTTTTTGAAAGAGGCCTTGTCGAAATCCGATAAGTAGTTTTTTGTCAATTGAAGTTGAGAAAGCTTATAGTCGTTTTGTTTATTTTTCATGTATGATGCGTACATTGTAATAACAAGCTAACGGCTGTATAAAAAATTCGCAATGTTCGCTATTATAAGCGATGAAGTGTTTGCTACCTATTATTCCTCTTAAGTTTTGTCCAAATAATGGATAGAATCAGAGTTAGAGCGTGATAAGTGGTGCTCCGTTCAACAGACGTAAACTTGGGAAATGAGAATCTATCCCAACTCTCGTCTTTTGGCCTATCGATCGTTTTAAGCTCCGCCCATCACCAGTGGTCCATTCCCTGGTCGTGAAAGATTTTGTAATTTCTGGATTGTATTTTTAAAATTATAAACATGTTTTGAAATGCATATTGTAACGCAGTGTAGTCCATCATCTGTGACAATACTATATGGAAAACATAGCCAGTACGAAATACGTGATAATATTGTAAGGTTTACTCAATCTCCGAGCGGAAATTGGGGGTACCTTGAGCGTGCCAGATTCGATAAACCTTGGGCACGGCATTTCACAGCCAGGCAAATAACAAACAAAACATATTTTTTCAAAATCAAAAACATTGTCGTTAAATAATTCCTACACATTGGCAGCCTATTTTTCAATTTATTATTTCTTGTAGGTTTAAATCGCAACTAATCTAGCTGATTTTGTTAGCAGTTCTCAGTAAACTCGTACCGGATGTCTGTTTAAAATTTCAGCCTAATCTGTACAGCGATTCGGCTGATTTTCGATGTACACACACACATACACACATGCACAGACTCACAGAATGAGCGCCGTTTATGTTAAATGGAGTCACTCAGTCGCTACGCTCCCTCGTTTAATCATTATTAATGCACTTTAGTAATAACTATTATTGTGATTTTATAAATATTACTTTTATTATAACTATGAAATTTTAAAAAATAATATCAATAATAATAATATAATAATAATTAGTAGCTACTGTATTATTTATTATTATTGTTATTTCGAATTCATTATTATTTTTCAGGTACCTTAGGACTGGAACGTCATTGAAATGCTGTTGCTCTTTATTTTGCTAGAGAAGTCTCAATGGTGTCTCTAATCATAGAAGAAACGGTGACCACCAATTATTGCTAAATTATGCAGACAATTTAGTATTTACATGCTAGCTCCTCACAGACTCAGAGCAATGAGAGAAACGGTTTCAAGAAGATTACACGCAGCTTTGAAATCTTCCAAACCGCCAATTGGCAGCATTGATACGAAACATTCTACACATTACAAAGCTCCCTGGTGCAGCTTCCCGGTACTACTCAACCACATGCACTTTCGGATGAGGATGTAAATTTCATCAAAATTTAAAGTAACTTTCATGGAATGGAAAGATGAGTAAATAAAACATATTACAATTAAATTCGTATTTAGAGTCTACCCACTCAGGCACGCGGGGGAAATTAAATTTAAAGCAGACCAAGTCAATCCTGTAGACGTCTGCACCATAGAATAGCGAACAATGACCACTATAGAGACCGTATATACCGATCAATCAAGCTGGATACGATTCCACCCGCAGACAGATTAAATTGATGGGGAGTTCTTCGTTCGTCAAGATTTGGTTGTTATTGTTTGGACAGAAATGGGTTTTACGTACCTTGGTATAATGTTTTACCACAGGATTTAAAAGTACCTATACATTTCGCGATTTTTTCCCTTGTAATTTAGTAATTTAAGGGGACTCGTTAATAAAAAGTAAGTGTATTTCAACTACAGATTTAGCCGGGCACGCGGTCATTATAGTTAAATGTTCGTTGAAAATGATGGCACAGAACTTACCAAGTGGGGCGCTCTCCGATACCCCACCAACCTTTTTAGTCCCCGATGCCCCTCTCTCCGATACCCCAACTACCTGCTTGAGAAGCCCATGTTAATAATCATATGTTTGATTTGATGATGATGATGATGATGATGATGATGATGATGATGATTTGTTTTGAATTTGTTTGTGGGATTTGTAAAAACCGGGAAACCTGGCCGGACTAACACAATTCCCCACGTTTTCAATAATATTTGTTTAAATATATTAATTTATCTAATATTTATTATCTTGGAGAAATGGTATCCACCCACAAGTGACTCACATAAAAGACTAATAAATACACATTAATCACAATACAACAATACGAAGATGTTATACAAATCATTAGTACGCATCCAAATATTATAAAATTACAAAATACAATAAGTGAAAATTGAATAACAATCGTATATTATAAAAAAAACGCATTAAAATGAAAATCTAAGTTAGAAACTATGAGCTCGGGAGGAAGGAGACTTGGAATGTGTATTACTGTTATTCTATCATTGTTATTGTAATTATGTTTATTCCTTTACTCATGTCAATATATTCATTGTGATTTCATTTTTCTCGTCATTGAATCCAGTAATCCACGAATGAATGTAATGTCAATGAAGTAATCCATTTATTTACAATGGATGTAGGAAACATATTATGTGTTGGGCTTCAAGGTACCTCCAGTCCACAGTACCTGTTAGAAACCCCTTCAAAAGCACTTTCATTATTTTTAAAAAAATGTGGGGGTTGTCGTATTGACTTTGGGCCGCGAATGGTAGGGATTTGAGCAAGTAGCGTCAATAACCAATCTTGGGTTTTACTACATATTTTTGTTTTTATATTTCCTGGTCATATAGCTTAACGAACTAATACCACTAATGTGTATTATAAAACAGACACGACTCAACTAAGATTGAATGATATTCTTGAATTCGGAGAGACTTTTTGGTAAATAGTAATTATACGCAATATTCAATTCAACTACATTTACGTCTATACAGGTCAAAAATCATTTTTTTTAACGTCTCTCTTATTGATTTACAAAGGAGGTCAATTAAATAAATCAACTTATATATCAACAATGGAAAAAAAACACAATAATTTTTATGTGTTTTAATTTTGGTAACAAATTCAAAAAGGATATTAAATTCAATTAATTAATGAATTAAATAAAAAAGGGTGGGGAATGAAAAGAAAAGAAAAAGAAAAGAAAAAGAAGAATGAAAAGGAAAAGGAAAAAATAAATGTAAAGAAAAAACTGATTTATTATACGATCCCACTCAAACGATGATGATGTTTGCCATAAATCAGGAACAGCAAATGAGGGAGTAATCAAATTTTCGCGGAAGAAACCACCGAGCGCGCAGTGGAAGTGCACTTATTTTACGTGGTGTAACATGGGCTTCTTGAGCGGTAGGTGGGCCATCGGAGAGTGGGGTATTGGAGACTAAAAAGGTTGGTGGGGCATCGGAGATGCGTCTTCTCAAGTTTTATATATAGAGAGAACGTTGAAATTGAAAACCATCAAGATCATGATGATTATGACACCTAACTGAACTGAATACACGTTGCTATCAAAAGGGTTCTTAATTTTGGGGTCGAAACAGGTCGTGCCCGGGGAGACTGTAAAAGAACGGGGGAAAATCTGGCTAAACTACATTTTGATCAACTCGTCTAAAATCCCTCCGAACTAAGACTGTCGTCGACACAAGACACTGACAGGCCTCAGCTTATCTTGCAAGCTGCACATCGCACCGTTTGCTAAGTTGCATATATACATATACACGTGTTACTCGTATGAGCACGAAACCGAGAGAAAGATGCAATCTACTTGATGCACTGAAAACAATAAAATAAAACGAAGAAGTCGGGGTCTAATTTTCACAAAAGAATGTACTGGCTAATGAGAGCGGAAGATTTCAGACTTTATGGCCCACCGGCAACCATCATCATTCCGGGAGTAGGGACCGATCCAATGAAGTAAACTGTGTGATTCAAGAAGTAGACCTATTTGTATTTGTATTTGTTGGATGAGCGAAGCGAAGACTTCAATTTCACTGACCCCCCGAAAAATTTAGCTCGGGTGTTTTTTTTTTTGTATTTTTGTCTGTTTGTTCGCTCTCTACCGGGAAAATGGCATATGCGATCTTGATGAAAATTTGAGGGGACATTCGAAATCTCTGAACTTAGACTTGATACGTTTTTGGGTACAATCAAAGAAATATTTCTCATGAATATCGTACTTTTACGATTTTTTTCGATTTTTCGTGCGATATTTTCGTGACATTTGGGCCGATTCTGACCAGTCGGGTGTCTAAGGTCTAAGTTCAGAGATTTCGAAGTTCCTCTTGCTCCAATTTTCATCAAGATCGCATATGCCGTTTGCCCGGTAGAGAGCGAACAAACAGCCAAAAAAAAAACCACCTAAAACAAAACATCCAAGCTATTTTTCTTGGGGTAAAGTAAGTGAAAAAAAAAGTAAGTGAAATTGAAGTCTTTGCTTCGCTCATCCAATCACATTTAACTAGGCCGCTTCGCGAACCCTTTTTTTAGTCGCGTTGATGGATGATCTTTTTTTAAAGTTTTAGTATGCGTGGGATCTATTTACTTCTTCAAGTTACATTGCAAAATCATTTTTGTTAAACTAGGAAGCTTCGCAAACGTTTTTTTTAGTCGCGTTGATGGATGAGTTTTTTTAAGCTTTTAGTTTGCGTGGGATATCTTTACTTTTGCAAGTGCTTTTTGAACGCATTGTAGGTGATTGTTGTCACCTTATATTAAAACCTTTATTTCTATGGATTTTGGCTTACTTATCCAACTTTTTCTTTCAAAAGGTACAACATCACCATAACCTTAATGTCCATGTAAAATATGAACGTTGTAGCCTCACCCGTTTGGTCAGAATCAGCCCAAATGGCACTTAAAATAAAAGAAATCGTAAAAGTACGATATTCATGAAAAATATTTCTTCGATTGTACCCAAAAACGTGGCAAGTCTAAGTTCAAAGATTTCGAAGGTCCCCTCCAATATTTTCATCAAGATCGCACATGCCGTTTGCCCGTTAGAGAGTGAACAGACATAAAAAATAAACAAAAAACAACAAAAAACAAACACCCGAGCTAAATTGTTTTGGGGGTTAGTGAAATTGAAGTCTTCGCTTCGGTCATCCAATTAGAATAATTTTTGGATGAGCGTAGCGAGCGAAGCGAAGATTCCATTTCACTACACTGGAGAAAAAAATCCGGAATGTTTTTTTTTTCTTTCTTTCTTTCTGTATTTTTGTCTGTTTGTTAGCACGATTCCGGCTAAACCAATACTCCAATTGCGATGAAATTTTATGGAGGCTTTCAAAATCTCTGAACTTAGAACTGCCACGTTTTTGAGCGCCATCGAAAAATTATTTCTCATAAAAATCGCAATTTTACGATTTTTTTCGATTTTTTGAAAATTTATTTTACTTATAACATCTACATGCTTTATCCGATTTTAATGATTTTTTCACAGAACCTTAATTTTATGAATTAAGATATTCGTGTGATATTTGAGCACAATCGAAAAATTATTTCTAATGAAAATAGAAACTTTGTGGGTTTTTTCTTTTTTAAAACAATTTTTTTACTTATTACACCTACATGCTTGATCCTATTGTAATAAGTTTTTCACAGAACCTTAATTTTATTAATTTATATATTCTTGTGAAATTTGAGCGCAATCGAATAATTATTTCTTATAAAAATCCCTCTTTTTTCTTTTTTTCTTTTTTTAAAATTACGATTAATTAAAAAAATTTAAAATTTAAGTTTATTTTTTATTGGATGAGCGTAGCGAGCGTAGCGAGCGAAGCGAAGATTCCATTTCACTACACTGGAGAAAAAATCCGGAATGTTTTGTTTTTTTTTCTTTCTTTCTTTCTGTATTTTTGTGTGTTTGTTAACACGATTCCGGCTAAACCGATACTCCGATTGCAATGAAATTTTATGGAGACCTTCGAAATCTCTGAACTTAGAACTGCCACGTTTTTGAGCGCAATCGAGAAATTTTTTCACATAAAAAACGCAATTTTACGATTTTTTTCGATTTTTAAAAAATTTCTTCGACTTATAACACCTACATGCTTTATCCTATTGTAATGATTTTTTTACAGAACCTTAATTTCATGAATTAATATATTCGTGTTAAATTTGAGCGCAATCGAATAATTATTTCTTATGCAAATTGCAATTTTACGATTTTTTTCTTTTTAAAAAATTACGATTAATTAAAACAATTAAGTTAATTTTTAATTTTATTTAATTTAATTATAAAAATTAAGTTAATTTTTTATATAATTTAATTTAATTAAAAAAAATCTTCGACTTAGTAATGATTTTTTCACAGAACAACAGAAAATCCGCGTAACACATGGCATCTCAATGCACCATATACGCTCATCCAACAACGCGGCGGGACTTAAGCGTTTTCCTAGTTAAATTAAATTTAATTGGATGAGCGAAGCGAAGACTTCAATTTCACTGACCCCCCAAAAAATTTAGCTCCAATGTTTTGTTTTTTTTTTTTGTTTGTATTTTTGTCTGTTTGTTAGCAGGATTCCGGGCAAACGGCAAAAGCGATCTTGATGAAAATTTGAGGGGACCTTCGAAATCTCTGAACTTAGAGGTGTATTGTTTTTGGGTACAATCGAAGAAATATTTCTCATGAATATCGTACTTTTACGATTTTTTTCGATTTTTAGTGCGATATTTTCGTGCCATTTCGGCCGATTCTGACCAAACGGGTGGGGCTACAACGTTCATATTATACATGGACATTAAGGTTATGGTAATGTAGTACATTTTGAAAGAAAAAGTTGGAAAAATTAGCCAGAATCCATAAAAATAAAGCTTTTAATATAAGTTTTTTACGGTTTAGTGCGATATTTTCGTGCCATTTGGGCCGATTGTGACCAAACGGGTGGGGCTACAACGTTCATATTATACATGGACATTAAGGTTATGGTGATGTAGTACCTTTTGAAAGAAAAAGTTGAAAAAGTTAGCCAGAATCCATAGAAATAAAGCTTTTTATATAAGTTTTTTACGGTAAATAATTACATATGACAAGTAACAATAGGAACTTGACAACAATCACCTACAATGCATAGGCAGCAAAGCAAAACACTTGCAAAAGTAAAGATATCCCACGCAAACTAAAAACTTAAAAAAAGCTCATCCATCAACGCGGCGGGACTTAAGCGTTTTCCTAGTTTATAAAGTATTAACTAATTTTATGAGCGAAGCGAGCGAAGCGAGCGAAGCGAAAACTTCAATTTCACTGACCCCCCAAAAAATTTAGCTCCAATGTTTTTTTGTTTTTTTGTTTTTTGTTTGTATTTTTGTCTGTTTGTTAGCAGGATTCCGGGCAAACGGCATAAGCGATCTTGATGAAAATTTAAGGGGACCTGTGTTTTCTCTGAACTTAGAGGTGTATTGTTTTTGGATACAATCGAAGAATTATTTCTCATGAATATCGTACTCCAATTTTCATCATGATCGCATATGCCGTTTGCCCGGTAAAAACAAACAGACAAAACTACAAGAAAAAAAAAAAAACATTCGAGCTAATTTTTTGGGGGGGTCAGTGAAATTGGTCTTCGCTTCGCTCATCCAAAAAATAATAATAATAAAATAACAATTTTCTTACCCGTCATCCTAAGGTGTTCTCCTATCTCGTCCCATGTGTTTTCCCGAAGCTGCCGGTCACTGTAATCATCCTGATTAATATCATATAGGCTCCGATATTTTGCAACCTCGCAAACAAGTTTAATATTTACGGTGCGTTCGTCTTCTGGCGACATGTTCTTATAGGTTATAACCGCTTTTTGAAAACCAAAGGTCATCTTCTGGCGTCTTTTTTTATCTTCTGGTTCGTCTTCTGGCGACATGTTCTTATAGGTTATAACCGCACTTTGAAAACCAAAGTACACACACACACACCACGTCCTGTGGTGGTGATGCTTTACAGAAACTGCATGGTGTGAGACTTCCGACCCGACCCGAGGAGACGATCGTGTCTCTACGGTTGGTCGGGATGTCGGGATAAATGCGCGACGTGTTATCGAGCGATTCCAGCCTCGTCAGAGAGAAACGTGAGTCCGTGTGAACTACCACACGATCCTCGTAGTCGTCGCACGATTCTGGCTTTGTGTGGAACCGGTCTAATCTAAGTCTTAAGTTTGTCAAAGAGGGGAGTTAAAAGTTTTGAACTTACAAGTTTCTCGAACGGAACCTAGATCCTCAAAACAAAGTATACTAATAAAATTAATTTTTCAAAATTATTTAAATTGAAACTCATTTAAAAGGGTACCTGCGCATTCACGGGAAGACCTAAAATTCAGTTTTGTGAGTGTAAAAGTAGAGATACGATGAGTTCGCCATTTTAATCTTTACTGCTGAATTAGGCGGGATTACGTCAACGTTGGGAACTTTTGAAGAAACTTTAAATTCATTCTTTTAGTTCTTACAAAATGGTAACTATAATACAAACCAATCATGGAACAGGAACAAAGTTACCTAAGAAGGAACTAATTCCTTCCGAAGACCGAACTATTGCAAACAATGATTTTTTCTCGAGGGAAACCTGGCCCGGGTGCAATACATGCCCGTCTTCAGGTGTCTAACCAGTTTTTTTTTTTTTTTTACAAGTATGAAGGGATGTCTGAGGGGTGCACGAGATTTGCCTCGGGACCTCCCGAATCCGAGTCTCGCCTTGCGCTTTAACTGGGGACTTGAGCCACCACTGTCTGTCGGTTAACAATGCGACTTTTCTTAGTGGTGTTTCGAAGCTCATGACAAGGGGGTACATTACCACTTTTCAGCAGTCATTCCTGAATCAGTAGTGACCCAATGTGTAGAGATCCGTGAAAATGGATTTATTTAATAACACATCTAAATGGATACAAGTACAACCATACAACATCTCCAAATGGCTATTCCACCAAATCAACCCTCATCGCAAAATAAAACAATTTTTTGTTATTTCTTTTCACAAAACTATCATTTTCTACACTATTTACAAACCAATTGCTGAACTCGCGTGTTTTTTCTGTTACTCTCGCATTCATAATGTAACGCGTTCAAATGTTTGTGTTATTGTGATAATAAAACTATTAATAAATTTAAACAAAAAAATTAAGTACTACTGTAACGCAAACCAAACGACATACGTCGACTTGGTCGCTTTGCTTTAATGTCCCCCACTGAAAATCAGTTATATGTCTTGTGAGTGTGTAGACTCTAAATACGAATTTATTTATTTATTTATACTCCAGAGAATATTGTTTTTTTTTCAGAAAGGCTACAAGAGCGATCGTTGGGTGGTATCTGTGACTCTTAATAATATCACAGACTGTGAGATAAAAGCAGTGGTGCATATTAGAGCAGCATATATTATATAGCAGCATATTAGAATTCCCAGTGAAAACTATTTACTAAATCACTGTTTTACAATGCGTCGCGAGAAATACGAAAATAAAATAAAAATATATCACACCACTTTTCCATTTGAGTTTGAGGTAAAACAAAACAATTTTCACGTACCTACCTATGTAATCTGTAGTCGAGTCTATGTGCGAAGAAAGCTGTGCTCCCCAACTTCGCCACCGATCACAACACCTTACGGAGCCTGCAACGTACTAACCGCCCACCCTGTCTGGCTACTTAGCTGTGGTTCTCGCAAGGAAATAACAAGATTGCGTTGGTGGACTTGTTTATCTAGCATTCGCTTATCAAGCACTGTAATAAAGCTAGATTTACGGTATATTATATGGCAGTAAATATATATACAATGAATGATCTAGGTATAAGGAGAATATCCAATGAAATAATTTTTATTTATGGTATAAGAAGTATAAATTTTAAAGTTATATTTTAACAATAAATTTAGAATGTTATTTGGTCACCAAGCTTATAAAAGCCTTGGGAAATAATCTTGTGAAATCAATTTCCTAAGTTGTTACTGTCAACATAATGACCGAGTCATTAGTTGAGTGATTAGAAGATTGCTCAAATACCCAGTAATGAAATATTATAGTTCATCCAACCATAAGAGATTGTAGTAACGTCACATTTTAAAATTGTTTAAATTTATTTCGATATTATTTTGCATTTCTAAATATCAGATAAAGATGCTGATTCGATTTTCCTAACATTATTAAAATTCCCTATTTGAATCTCTCAAAAGGATTAAATTACTTAGATTTATGCAATTTAATCTAATAATTTATCTTAGAACTAGACGGACTATAATACATCATTTATTTTGAAGGTAGAGTATTAATAATATTTCATAGGAATTGTTATTCAAAACAAGTGAGCATAACGTCATGCTGAGTGCTTGTTTCATCATCCAGATGGAGAGGCAGAACAACACATTATTCTCAAAATCTAGAAGTTTCCCCAAATTGTCATGACTTTTTGATTACTTTGTTGTGATATTTGTGTAAGCAATAAAAGCTTCGACGCGGATATTTTCGAGAGAGTCTTGGGCAGTTAGTGAACAGTGAAACTGTGAACCAAATTTGGATTATCTACAAATTTCAGTAAGTACATGGGAAAGTCATTTAAATAATAATTTTAATTAAAAACAATGCACAGTCTTTTCTAATCCTGGAAGTAAAATACTCAATGCCTTTTCATTTGAGATTTTTTCAGATTAAAATTTGTAAAGAAACATTGTGTTTATAACATTTTAAAAAAGTAATGAAAGTAATGTAATAATAAGTTTGTAAAATTAAAATTGTTGAACAATCAGCTCAATATAACGCTACCAAAAAGTTATCTTGGATAATAAATCATTTGTTAGAATTTTTTATGCTTTAGTTCTGAAACCACCTTAAAGAATCCATTAATCCAGAATCCTCTCATTTTACCCATATTGAGCCTGATTACAGCACTGAATTTCTCCACTTAATACATATTAACACAACGCAAACGACCCTTGGTAAGAGACTTCAGCTGTTATCACAATAGTAATGGTGCTAATTATAAATTTGTATTTAACTCGTCGAGAGGGACATGACATTGACTTGTAAAATTGTCGAGCAATCCACTATCCATCATAATCTAGTTTCGATTGCCCCTTGTGAATTAATATTATAATTAGTGAAATGGGTTGATTCTACCATGCTGTCCGGGTGGCTTATACGTTGGGTCGCAGGTCCGAAGCATATGACGTGGGTTTGATTCCTAAGCAGTGGCGTATCCAAGGGGGGGGGGGAGGAAACCCTCCCCCTTTTGCAAAAAAAAAGTGTAAAGGAGAATATAGAATAACTACAAATTACCATCTGACCAAAAAAGGTTTTTAGTAGATACAAAGATGGTTATTGTCAGGCGCGTCGGAACGTTTTGGAAGTTGGGGGGGGGGGGGGGGGGGGGCAAATCCATTGGTAGATTTTGTAGGGTATTTTGTAGGGCGTGGGGTTCGGGCCCAGCGCCGGAGGCCTATTCGCCGAAGGCGAACAAATTTCACCATACTACAGTTATTTCGTTTTAACTGCACTCGGACTCTGCAAACGATGTTTTACATCAACTATCTGCGATCTAAAAACTAAAAAAAGTAACGTGAAGTGGCCCATTTAATAAATAACAACTCATTAATTTTTTATGTAATGACGAAGCATACAGGCAAACATATTTTTGTTTTACCCTCTTCTTTAAAAAAAAGATACTAACTGAAGGCTGTTTAGTACGTTCCATATTTTTTTAAAATTACGATTTCAATTTAATATTTAACACCATTAAACACGAAAAACTACACACACACACTTTACTTTACACTTCACACTTCACTACTTACACTCTAAGAGGAAAGATATTCCCACTTGCCACTTCGCTATAATCACAGTCACTACACCACTCCAAAGATGACTGAACAGTGAACAGTGAACGAATAACGTTGCGACACGAGCGAACCAAATCCCAACTTGCGTCTGCCAATAACTCTAGCAAATCATTCAAAGGGATGTTTGGAATAGACTTGAGTCTGAGTTACGTGTTCACTGAGTGACCGGCACACAATACAATACGGGTGGCTGGTTATAAAGATAGGTCCTATGGTTATAGGATAGACGGTTCAGGCATGGGATACGTCAGCCAACCTAACATTCCTGCTATTGTTGGGTTGTTTATTCCTGGAAAAGAATTGTTGACAGGATCATTCGACGTTGTTTTACCTAAAAAATAGAGTAGAAAACTTTATTTTTCAACTCTAAAATCAGCCCCCCTATGCCCCCATGGCATGGAAGTTAGGGGGGGGCAATGCCCCCCTTGCCCCCCCCCTGTTCCGACGCCACTGGTTATTGTAATACTTTAAAACGCACAGATTTTCATCAAAATTACCTTGAAATATAGAAAACTTTTGGATTAAAAACAGGATTTTAGTAGACAAAAAGTTGGTCACTGCGATGCTTTAAAACGTACAGATTTTCACCAAAGTGATCTTGAAGAAGAAATTTTGTCCGGGGGGACAGCCCCCCGCACATAGTCTTCGGCACATCTATGAAGTAATTGGTTGAACCCCCCCCCTTTATGAATTTCTGGATACGCCACTGATCCTAAGGTATAGGTTTTTGTATAATTATTGTCCTTCACCCTCATCTATCACCACTCATCATCTTCAATATCAGAATTGAAAAATCAAATCATTTCCTACCATCCAATTCCATCCAATTTATAGTTAGTTTTCCAGACGAGTGGGTAACAATATGCATTTGCCTATTTTAACATAAAAAACTTCCAGGTCTCAAATGATTGCTTGTAGACATTTTGTACTTAAATGCATTGAAGTTTAAGTTTGATTAAAAATTATGTGACGTTGTCCTAGTATCCGATTCGCATCTGATATCACTGAAACTGATACTTAAAATTAATTAAAATGATATCACGCGAGGATGCCTTACGCAGTGGTATGAATCTGCGATCAGTACATTCTTCATACAAGTAAGGATGTCAAGCGATTTGTTACTGTCAATCATATTATCATGTAGATAGATCCGTATTTTGAGCATGCCTTCCAAAATATTCAAGGAGAACCAAAACATATTATTTTGATACCACTTTTCTAGATTAAAATCGAAGTGTACAATCGAATTCAACATTTTAACGCGCTTTCATATTCATCACCTTTGATTAACACAAAGTAACATAATATTATTACGGTACCCTACCTTGATAATTCCACGAGTTCAGTTCAGTTTGAGTAATAAGCTTGTCTTAACTTTTGCCCATAGGGGAGAACGCTTTTACGCCTATAAATGGCAGAATTTGATGTGGGTTAGGGGGGCTTTGGGCTTAGCTGTCATTCAGCTGTTGGCAAAATATGTCATGTGATTACGTAACATGAAGCTGGAAGGGCTGAGTCGTTTTAAAAAGACGGGTTCGGGTAACCAGTCCTAGCTATATTAGAGGTAAGACCGAGCCGAGCCCCTAGACCCGCCTCTTTTTGGCTAGATGGCCCACCTTGCAAGGCAGCCGGAGTTATGCTCCAGGTGCGTTTTTTAGGGATAGGTTCCTGGTAAGACGCAACTGGCTATGGGGCGGTTGTACATAGACTGTAGGGGGTGGAAAAGACGTTGTCGGCGGACTTCAGAGTGGTTGTTTCATGCTAATGATTTGTAGAACGATCGGGAAAGTTTTGTTATATGTTTCTTCAAAAGTGGGAATAGGATGTCGCGATGGAGAAGATGAATTGGGGAGTGAGTGACCATACGAAGGATGCGATTTTGTACTATTTGAAGACGGTTGGTGTGCGATTTAGCGGCCCCTCCCCAGATGAGGCAGGCGTAAGTGATTGATGGACGGTTGATTTGAGAGTATAAACGAAGTCGGTCCGAAGTTGAAATGCTACGTGATCTGAGCACAGATCCATACACAAGTAACTACTATTTGTTATTGATAGATGAGTCGTTTGCAGATATATTGATGATAATCGTTTTGCGTTCCTAAAGGTTAAAGAATAGCATTCACAATGCATTCATTGTCCTTGAAACTCCATGTACCCACGTAAATCTATGTACAAATGTGTAAAGAGTTTTAGAATAATGATTTTATATATATTTATTCATACATAATTTATTTGTTGCATGCTGTCTGTTCTCATTATGGCAAGTACCTGAAGAATGTTGTATGGAAAGTGTAGATTTTGTTGCACCAGCAATAAACGGTTATGAATGGAATCTATACGTAACGCAACACGCAAGCGACTACGATCATAATTTATAATGATGTCCGTTTAGAAGGTGTGAACTGCACCGGTGTAGTAGTGTGTGACAGAAGAAGCCAACTCCAAGACCACTCCCGTTCTACAGGTATTTAAGGTACGTCAGATCTTATACAAAAATTACAATAAAATTAATAATGTTTTAACTAAATGTACAAAAAATGAACGTGTGTTCGCGTTTCCCACAGATGCAACAGCTATGGAGTGTTAAATTGCACTCATTGCACCGAATTATTATTTACGGAGTGTGCAAAGAAGGGCCGACAGACGAACTGTCATATGTTGCACCAGAATCGTAACCACCCAACACTCAATGGAACTAATGTGAATGGGACCACGCTGCTTCTCTTGCGTAAACTGTAAGTTAAATACAAATTTGGATTTGTGTATTTGTTTCCCGGAACCAAGTACACCAGCTTACATATTTAAGTAGCCTACTTACATAGTCATACTAAAGAGCTCAATCTATTCAAAGCTCGCTCAGCTTTGATTAGGAGGCCTATAAGTGAAAATAATCTTCCCCTTGGTTTTGTTTGGACTTTGTTATTTATGTATTCATTCTTGCTTCCTTTTTAAAGGTCACACCATTGTTACAGTATCTCCTTCCGTGTCTCTCTTTTCACTACCTAAGAGACTTGTATAGATTAGCTTAGAAGTAGACCCTGGTACATTATTCGAAGGAATCTCAACTAACGATCATTTTACACAAAATTAATTTCGAAAATATTGATTCAGATAATAAATTATCCCCCCTCCCCCCTCCCCCCAAGTACCACACCTGCCATCAGATGAGGAGGGTCATTACCATTCCCCTAGCTTCATCGGGAGGTGGGAGACGAACCATTGACCACACACAACTCTTACATCACATCATCTTGCGAACTCTTCATCGATCAGTTACTGACCTAGAAAACAAAGGCTTCTTCCTACACATCGACTCCGAGCCGCATAAGAGTGAAAGTGGTTTCACGTTGTCGCGGAGACTGAGCGTCGTTGCTCCGACACTCTGTGCTCCGCCATGGGACCCTCCGCAGTCCACCTCGTCGCGTTCTGCTCGCTCAGCCTGCTGGGTGGCTCGGACGCCGTCAACGTCGCCGCCGGGGTAGACTTCGTCACCGAGCTCAGCAACAACCTGGTTCCGAAACTGTTCCAGGTAGGAGACGAGAGTGTGTTTGTCTACTCCTGGCTGCACCAGACAGGTAGTGTTTGTTTGTGTTCCAGTCTATCCCAGACTGTTCCAGGTACGAGACGAGAGTATGTTTGTCGACTCCAGGCTGCACCAGATAGGGAGTGCTCCAGTCTATTTCCCAAGCTGGTTTTTAGGTATAGGAGGAGTGTACGTTTGGCTGATCCACGGTAAACAAGAGCAAGTGTACGTGTTTGTTCCATGTTTGCACCAGGCTGCACCAGTTAGGGAGCATTTGTATATGTATGTTTGTGTACTCTTATCTGCCCCAAGTTGACCCAGGTATAGTGTGTGCGTTTTCCACTCTACCTTAGCTTACGTTAAGTAGGGCATGTTTGTTGCATTCTATATAAGTCATATGCGGCAGATTGGACTATAGTATATGTGTCCAATAAGTCCTAAAGGCTGCACCAGAAAGTGATGTTTGCTTAAATCTTCCCCAAGCTGTTCCAGGTATGTGACTGTGGGGTATGTATGTGTTGCTAGACTGCATCAGGGATTGTCTGAATGTTTATGTGTACTCCAGTTATCGCTAAGGATAGGATAGGTAGGGAGTGGTGTCTACTTTTGTGCTCCATTCTGTCTTTAACTGTCCCAAGTATGGAATGTCTATGTCAGATAATATATGCGTTAAGATGTGAGGTTTGAGGTTCGAGGTTCGGTTCCCGGCCCCAGTAGTTACAATTACTACTGTGCGATCCGGTTCCCCTTCCTCCCGGCTATACCTTGCAAGCGGTGGATTGATAACGTGGTGCAGAGGAGCAACTAGGGTTAGTGCCTGCGTATACCTCACTCCTTCCTGAGATAATCCAGAGATTAGTATATTTTAAGGGGTGGGGACTGGGAGGGGGTCTAGCCCTTGCTCTCGCGAATCAGGTTCAGCGCCAATCGTTAGGTCATAATGCGCCACTCTATAGTATAGGGGATATATAGGGAGGAAAGTCCCATGCTGGTCAGAACCAGCCACGGGTAGGAGGAGAAAATTGAGGAGGTTCTCACGTCGTCGTCGTCGTCGTCGTCGTCGTCGTCGTCGGGAAGGTCGTCACGGGAAGGGGGAGAGGTACCTGACGTAGAGGGTGTCTTAACTATCCTGTGCATTAATACGTGAAGGCATGGATATGACGTAACACGAGTGTGAGTGTGAGTGTGAGTGTGAGTGTGAGTGTGAGTGTGAGTGTGAGTGTGAGTGTGAGTGTGAGTGTGAGTGTGAGTGGAGTGCGAGTGCGAGTGCGAGTGTGAGTGGGGAGTGTGAGTGTGAGTGGAGTGTGAGTGTGAGTGCGAGTGCGAGTGTGAGTGTGCACTCAAAAAATTATTTTGGTGTAAATTCTGTGGTGTAGATTTTTTACACGTGATGGTGTTGTTTTACACCGTAGTCAAAAGGACTCAAAATCAATGGCGGTGTAAATAAAACGCGGTGTAAAAATACAGAAAACAACACAGTGAGTTTACACAGTGAGTTGACATTCGGTGTTATCTACTCCAAGATTACACCGCTAGCGGACTCAAAATAATTGTAGTTAGATGAATGTACACCGGTTTGACCAAAATTAAAATTATCGCGTCACCACCCCCAACTCTGAACAAGTTTCAACAGGAACAGCGGGCGTTCGCGAAATAAGTAGTTATTTTTTATTTAACTTTAATCAGTTATTTCAAAATTAGCAATAGTATATTTTTTAATATATATATTTTTATTTTTAAATTTTCTTTAATAAGCAATAATATTTTAACAGTATTAATATGCGCAGGAATTAGGAAACTTCACACAAGGTATCTATACAAATCTATCGCGACACTTCCATTGCAATATTGCAGGCCCTATTTTAGGTACTATTAAATCATAATCAAAATTTTTCTTCACAAATCCTCACGCTTTCTCTCCTATTTATGTACACATTTTTTTAAAAGTTTCACGTCAAGTTTATGAAGTCGCGACTACTATACCAAGTTACTTCTGGATAGTGCTTCTTTTATTTGTACAATTCAATAGTTCTAATTTTTTTCACTTGTTCAATGTTCATGTAGACATACATCCCAATGTTACGTAAAATTTTATCTGCTGAGTGGCATCCCTTCACTTATTTTAAATTTAAGAACCAATACAATCAAGGTAATGCCTACATTACCGTTGTCATTATCATAAACCCAGTATCTGAGTATAATGTTTCATATAAGTGTATTTGTTGAAGCTTATCAATGAAACCAATAATAAAAGAATCTTAGTTCACAAACTAATTCTTCGTTATTAAAATCATCAACTATATCAATGAAAGAAAAAAATTTAACAAAGAACCAAACATGTTATTAAGAGGCTGGCGCGGAGACGAATTTAAGCGCCAACCTTTTTGTTTTTCCGAATAAACGGTTAAAAGATCGGAAATTATATTTCACACTAACGTTAAGAAAAGACATAATCTATTAGATCAGTAAGCGTAATCCTAATTTAATTAATTGATTTTCAATATAAAAAATTGTGAAATATCCATAATTCACTCAAATTTTGTCAAATTATCGAAATTATTCCAAGTGTACAGATTTTTAACTTTATTTGCATAATGGATATCAACGTTTAAATCAATGTTAATGCGCAAATTTATTTGGTTAATCGAAGATAAACGGTTTGATGGGGAAAATCCCGAAATAAAATCCGTGTTTTGGATTTCCCATTTTTTCACGTTTTGGACTTATGTCTCGCAATGGATTTTATGCAAATTTTTTGCAACCAAGTGTGGATATCAATTGATAAGTACTTTGTAAACATAAATGCAAAATTTTGGGATTAATATTATCAACCGTTCAGCAGAAATTATCAACACCATGAGTACGCGCATTTGAGTTCTGCAGTGTTATACAATACACGCACATGGTCTAGACCCTCATAAGCCAGCTAACGCGCCCTAACCACTCACAGGTGCAGTGTCCGAGTGGTGATGGCGTCCGGAAGTGGAGAAAGGTATCTCGGGTTCGAGTCCGGCCTTGGCGATAAAATTTGTACCTGTATATGCTGTGTAAATAATCTTGTACTTGTACTCCCATACACTGTCTATAAAAAGTCATTATAATACCCATTACAAGTTATTAATTTTGAAATTTTTTTAATAATAAATTAAATTCGTGAGTTCTTTGTTTGTCTACTAGATGGCGCCAGCGAATTTTTACACCACGCGGTGTTAAAATTACGACAATACACTGTGTAAACATTAACACCATACTGTGTAGAAATCTACACATACGGTGTAATTGAAATCTAGTCTACACCGCATAATTTTGTTATTAGTTACACCAGCTCAATTCTCAAAATTAACACCCCTTTAGTGCGGTGTAAATGTTACGACAAAACGGTGTAGTCGTTTGTCTACACACAAATGGTGTAAAAACGGTTTAAAATTCAACACCGTTTCACTTTTAAATTTTTTGAGTGTGAGTGTGAGTGTGAGTGTGAGTGTGAGTGTGAGTGTGAGTGTGAGTGTGAGTGTGAGTGGGGAGTGGGAGTGAGTGTGAATGTGAATGTGAGTGTGAGTGCGAGTGCGAGTGCGAGTGCGAGTGTGAGTGTGAGTGTGAGTGCGAGTGCGAGTGTGAGAGCGCCTCCCGAGTGGATGATCGTCTGGTTGTTCTAGAAAGGTTATCGTCTGGCCAAGCTAGACTGATGAACACGACAGGTGAGAATACCTTTATGTTGCCAAATGGGTTTCTTCGCTGTTACGGACTGTGATGAAATCTGCGGAGTCAAAGTTCGGTGGTAAACATCTTAATGTGACGTCACGTCAAGAAAGTGAAACGGAGTCTTCTGATTGGTCCAGGTAAAAAGTTGTGACTCGGAGGACCTCGATGGATTTGTCCGGATGAGCCGGTAAAATAACACCTTGTCCCTTCAAGAACAATCGTTTTATAAGTAAACCACTGTCCCTTTTTGCATTGTTCAAACTCAAAGGCTACAGAAGCTACTAATCAGCTTGTGACAAACAAATGTAATTTTTTATTTTATTTGAAAGCTTCCTATGAACAACCTGCGATATATGGTGTTTGAGGGTAGTTGGGAAGGAATGCCAAGCATTCGCCTTTTGCCGTGGAAAACATTGTGCAAAAATCTTCAGTCTGGATTGTCGGTATCGGGTTTAAAAAAGTATAGGACATGCGTTTTAGGCAAATTGTGCTTCGCTCGGCCAAATGACACCACAGGTGTCTGAAATTTTGAACATATGTCACAAAAAGTGGAATTATAGGGCTCTACAGTAACACATTTTAAATTTTGTTTAAATAATTTATAAAAATTAAATTAGTTTTTCCACGAATTTTTATTTTTTTTTTTAAAAATTCCTAAATTTAACCCTATTCGTGATTTTTTTCTGACTGATAAATCAAAATTTGGAAAATCTATGACCACAGGGCTGTCTATGTATGCTTTATTGACAACTTTGCAAAGTTGTATATACTCGGATGCTCTTGGCCGGCGAATAGCTATTTGCTAACAGCCAAATGTGTCCCATTCCCTCTTAAAAAATAGTTCAAGGCTACGCTAGAAATTTCAGATAATCATGGTGCTGTGGCATAGTGTTGTTGAGAAAGGGTACGGACAGAAATAATATGCAGGACCTAGATTCCAACAACAACATTGTGTGAATGGGAGTTCGTGACCGACGTCTAATGAATATAATTTAAAATAATTACTGTAATTATTACTGACATCTCTATCGACACAAATACTAAACGAAAAGTTCTAAATTATTTCGTATTTCAAGAGTTTTGGCAGATTACTAACGAAATGTGAAAGGCAATGCATAAGACAAATACTTATGCATAATTATTATTACTGCACAACACGGACTATTGATTTTATTTTTTTGTTTCTTTTAGTAAAAGTCTCGTTACATAAACAAATCTTGCACATATATGCTGTAACATTGAGTAAATGTAATCGAATAGTGCTAATTGAAATGAATGAATACATCGATCTCTAGTGCGCAATGTTGTAATCTAGACTGGTCGTCTAGTGCATTGAATGCTAACAGGAATGAGTTAAGTTTTATTACAGACATGATCACATACAGCGTGTGCATGTGATGGTATTCAAGCCATAGAAGGTGAAGAAGTAATTGCAACAACTTTTCGTTTCGGATGGTTTCGTCATGAAAGCTGTTAGATTTAACATTTAGTTACTCAATGAGTACCAATTACTGCTATAAGTATGAAACTTTACAAGTTGCCGTCAAACATAATTATAAACGCCATTTGTCATCAGTGATTGTGATTTGTGAAATAATTGTAAACATATACGACTTGAGCACGATATAAAATCAAAGTAAATCTTTTCTGCTTATCAATTTTATAAAAGACAGTGTCATCGAAGCCTTTATTTCGGTTTAATTCTATGTGAAGACAACAGCGTCGGGGGTGGGGGTGAAACAGGGTAGTAGTTTGTTGCCCTCCTTTGCATACAGAGGGGGAGGGGGGGGGGGGGGGCGTTAGCCTAAAAAATCACGAATTAATCAAGTATATGCGCAAATTCATTTTAGCTTTGTCCTACGTGAGAACCCAATATTGAGTGAGATGTATCTTGTGCCTCCCCCCCCTGGAAAATAAACTTTCGACCACCTGTTTGTGGGGTAGTTTAATCATCAATGGTGTAAGGAATCGGTCATGTAAACAAGTACAACAAAATGTGTAGAGGCCAATTAATATTGACCCTTGCGGTAAACCCTTCTTTGATTTAATCATCAGACCAAACTCTATAATATGATACCTGCACCTTACTTATCACTTTCACCAACCGAATCTGAAGTTCGTCCATTGAATGAAACATGGGCAACGCATGTGCATGTTGAGTGAATTAGCTTCTTTTCTTTTCTTATGTGTTATGTGTCCAATACCCTTCATGAGCTCTAAAGAGGAGACTTTGTGCAATGGAAAGCCTTGGTTGATGGTGTGCATCACTGCCTCCTAGATGCTACTCGTGGCTCAAACGAGGAGACACCAGTAGCATAGAAGGCAGTGGTGTGCACTGTGCATATTGGTGTGGAGCATGACTTGTGTGGAGTACAAAACAGGGATACCACACGAAGAGACCTGTCTGTTTGCTAGCGTTAACTGTTAAAAGAGTAGGCACCCCTAGACCGACATGTTCTTTGCTGGTGGTTATGAAGAAGGTTACTCTTATTTTGCATGTGGTTGTGTAGATTCATTTCCATGAGAGAGATGGGTAAGATGATCGTATCAAACGAAGGTGGTTGGACAAAGTTACTGATGGTGTGTATGTCCAAGTCCAATGTAACGTGTTGTTTGCAGGCTATGGCTCCTGGCCGGGCCAACCTGGTATTGGCGCCCTACGGCCTGGCCACAAACCTTGCCATGCTGTACGAGGGAGCTGACGGCTCCACGGCCCAGGAGATCACCACTGCGCTCAACATCCCTGAAGACTCCAGGAAGCTCATGCGCACTGGCTTCAAGGCCTACTCCGACACCTTTGAGGTGAGTAATACATCCACACTACTCATTGCGCTCGAGCCCTATGCCATCTGGGTTCCATCATTGTGTATAAATTAGTCTTTTGCATACAAATTTTCCAAGTCAAACTTTTCTTTAACAACAGAACAAGACGCGTATTGGGGTGCGTGAGTTTATTAGTGCTGGTTCATTATTTTTTTTATCCTGGTGCGATTGACTCTCAACAGGTTACTTTCTACATTTATTATTGGGATGTTTTTTTTATTCGATCCCATGAACTCGCATTTTACCGACTGAAGAAAATTTGAAAGAAATGTTAGTGAGCATTGCTGGTGGCAGTATTCAAATCAGTGACCTCCCGAATTAGAGTCTCATTCACTTCGCATGAGCGCGGCTTATGTGTTACGTGACTAGCTGGAAAGCTTCAAGTTGAGAAAAAAAATCGTCCCCATCTTTTCTACAATGACATTTAAGTTAATAAATTGAGGATTGTTCCTCGTAAAAAAGAAGTTCGACGACATTTCTTGCTGGTCTAAACGTTGACTGTCGGTGAAAACACATTTCTGCGCCAACCTTAGAGTTCAGAGTTCAGTTCTCCCAGGAAGTCGATTTCATTGATTTATATCGAGTGAAACCAAAGCGACTTCCGTTTCCCCAGCTCAGGTCAGGTTGGGTTGATCCTAGCAGGTGGTGACAGAGTTGCCATATTAGGTGTCGCAATCCTGGAACCACCTCTACTCCCCTTGTCGATCTCCTGCTCGTTCTAGTAGCGATCGCACTGGCAGGATTTCCTCACATAACACGAATAATATAATAATTTATATGGTATTGAAAGAGACAACCACGTCGAAGTCGTAATTTTCAGTAACGTTGTCATAAGAATCGCTAGAAAGCTCATACAATATCAGTTGATGTAAGCCCACAAAACTTCTGATATCAAATGACAAATGTTATCGATGAAGAAAAGTCTCAATTCTGTGAACAATCCGCACAATACGTACTAAAATCATCCACATAATATGTTGAAATTGTTCTAAAAGAAATTGCAGAAATTGTCAACCGTAAAGGGTACATGTTGTTTTTTAAGTATTTGTCGGGAAAGGCCAACACTCCAACTCCCGACCTCATCTAAATGTGTCTGTGTCTTACAGGCCGCGTCCGTTGGCCTAAACGAGGAGGCTGCCGGCGCCTTCAACGTCGCGATGCTCAGGTCTTCGCAGCACCTCTCGTCGCAATACTCCTCTCTGCTAGTCAAATACTTCCGCACCAACATCTCTGAGACATTCGCCTTCGAGAACTCTACCGGCGCGCGCCCTACAGCCCAGACGCTGGAACTACGCAGCGACGCCGGCGTCATGAGTCACTGGAAGGACTACCAGAGACTTGCCCTCTCTGCCTTCCTCTCCCACCAGGCCTCGGCGCCGTTCTACCGGTCCTCCAGTGACGTCATCCACGTACCCATGATCCCGCAAGCTGGGGTCTTCCGGGCGGGACACATCGACTACCTCAAGGCCTACGCGATCGAGCTGCCCCTGGAGGTGAACACCTTCAACCTCCTCGTGGTGATACCAGACTCTGTGGACGATATGGACGAGACCATCGTGCGACTGTCCGGAGTATCGTTCAGCTCACTCGGGGATTATCTCACGCATGCACAGATGGAGGTGGCGTTGCCGCAGTTGTCCATCGTGACGAGTGGCATGGATTTCACCGCCTTCTTGAGGCAGTTGGGCATCAAGGAGGCTTTCAACGCGACCACCGCAAACTTTGCCAAGGCGGTGGGGAAAAAGGGACATCCCATGTTCGTCAAGTCGATAACGCAGGACGCGTTTTTCTCGACGTCTTTCGTTGCCGTCAACTCTGTCGGGTCCGTTTCATCAAACATGGGTGAGTGAGATTTATTATTTATACACCTAAGCGCCTGCATAATTAATTAACTGTTTCTTCAGTGCCAATTTCACAACCTTCCAATGTCATGCATGCTCTTCCATAAGCTTCTCGTCTATACATATTATTGATAACATATGAATTAATATGACTCTGAGTAAGTCTTCGATTTGTGATATTTGGCTGCGATTTAAACCATTGTATTAATTTATTTTACAGTTTAGCTGCAATATCAATTAAGCATTACCTAGTTTTAAATTTTGAGCCAGGTATGCACTCCATCCTATAGTGTCACAGGTTCACTCGATTCGAAATTGTGTTCATTGGTTTAGCTCTCCGCAAAATGAGCTCACAGAACAAAGATAATGTTCAGTTTTTCTAAAAATTGATTATATGCACTGGTTATATTGCCTAACTTACTGTATGTTTGTACACAATTTTAAGAGATTTCAGTGACTCACTTGAATGCATTGACTACGAAAGCAAATAAGTAAAACCCAGTGTCATCATGGCATGAATAAATAGACTTTAGTTTTAAAATGCATGGTATTGGTAAATACAATATTTGAAGGTTTCAGTGAGTAGCACCATGGCATGAACAGATTGCAGTACCTAACTGCATGGTGTACATGATTTGAAAAGGTTCCAGTACCAAACAGAACCAAGTGTATAATAGTATCCTTGCCAAACAGTGAACATAACATAACAGTGATTTGTGGAGTCTTCTCCACTCCAGTGGATTTGGAATTGAATAAGAATCGACTCTTCAAACAGCAGTAAAATCAAAATCAAAACGTTCGTCTTGGGTAAATATTGTAAGTGTACTAACATACTTATACTACTTATTATAAATCGTGATCAGATACGGATAGGTGGTGATGAAGCAAAGATTAATGGCAGCCGAGTCCCGAATGCAATGGACATGCAGCACCGTTTTTTTTTTGCAGAAATCGCCTCCACGTAATTGATGCAAATAAATTAGTACCTTGTACCCCGTTCTCCGATGTCATTCCTACTTACTAACTGCATGTCATTAAGGAGTTCTGGTACAAGTTGCATGCTGAACAAATTGGATTCAGTGTTTTTAATGTCATGGTGTATGCCAGGAAGAGGTGCCATTGACAAACTGAATAGTATTAGGATATCTTAGTGGTTATTGGAAGGTGACATCTTTACTCATCTCAGATGTCGTGTCTGTTTCAGTGGCAAAAAGACCGAGAAGAGAGGCGAGTTCGAGTTTGATTATCGATCGACCATTTCTGTTCTTCCTGTTGCACCGAGACACCCAACTGGTGCTCCTAGCGGGCAAAGTGCACAACCCCACCCAAGTGCCCTAGTGGAGAGAATAGAAGTCACACCACGCGATGTGCGATGCCCATTGTCCACAACGTGGGACAATATTATCTTGTTCGTCAATGTCGAGATTTTAGCAACTGTGATAGTGATTTTGTGGGAGTGTCGTGTGTATAATCACGGGGTAGGTGAGGAATGTTCCGATTTTAAAACGCGAGGGTGAGTTTAAAGTTTACAACCTTCATGATCGAGTTAATCTCTTTTTGATGTATGGAGGTGCAACCAATCATCGCTAATCTGAAGCCCATTTAAGTAAAAGAATATCAAATGATGCCAATTCAAAGTGGTACTGGTAACTTGAATCGTTATTTTGTCTCGTGCTGGAAGAAGAGGGTGGATGAAACGTTTTGAAATATATTTAACGTTTAGGTTATTAAACGTGTTTATCCACCGCAGAGACACAGTACTATCACCAAGACTGTCCTCATCTTTGATTGGTGCCCTAGTCGTCCCCTACCCCTAGACTACCCTTTGTTGCTAAGGTATGTTTTTATACGGAAACAAGTACAAAGTAATGAAGTGCAACAGAGGACCTCTTGGGCTTGGGACGACGATGAATACATTCCTTTCCTATGACTCGAACTATCTCCAATCAAGTTTTATTACTTCTGTATTACGCTACTTGAAAAGTGTAAGTCATGGTTTGAGGTCCTCCATTCTTGTGAATTATTCTTCACAGACGCAATAGCCCCTTCTTGTACTTTTAAACTGGGTCATGTAAAACAAAGAGATGCTGATTTAAGTCATCTCATCGAGGTCATTGTATGAAAGTTGCTAGACCCACACCAGTATTTTACTAACAAATTAAAATGTGAAATTGTTGCAAAAAATATATACTATTCTTTTCTATTTTTTTCTTTCTTCTTCGTTATTGAAACAACTCGCATGTCATGCTTACGTTACAAACTATGTATTACCAAATTGTTGCTTTGTCATCTGAGGTTAATGCATTTCTGTTAAAATGAGTGATTGACCTAATCCTTAAAAAAATTGTAAAATAACAATACACGCTTGAATTTTTAGGTTTTATTTAAAATAGAAACGGTTTTACATCAAAAAGTTCTTTGAAATTGTAACAAACACAATAATTAGGAGGCTATTGTGTAAACACTAAGCAATATCATAATAACGCCTACACTGAGTCAAGTTGGTTCTTGCAGTTGGCAACTCTGAAGGCACACACCACTTTAAAGCTCTTCTTCTGTTGTGAAGTTCTTTCAACGTTGAGGATTAAATTTAGGATGAAAAGGCAGCGGTGGACTTTCGAATGATCTTGAAAGGTTTGTACAGCTGTGAAGAAATTTCGTACCGGGTTAAGCAATGAGTTATACGGCCTGCCTGATCAATAAATGTAATAATAATGGCAAATGCTGAGTTAAAGCACATTTTAAGTCTATCTTGTTTTAAAGTGCTATTCTAAACGGTGAGGATCTTAACCTTTAGCGATGAGCACGGCAGCGCATGACTTAATAATGGAACCAGGACCAGAAGTTTGAAAGGGTATATGATTGGGCTTGGGACTCGGGTTTACACTTGCGAGCTGTTCAACGAGGGATGCTGAAAAATTAAATAAATTAATAGAACTACGGAAATGCTAAGGTATTTTGGGCTAACCAGATGTTTAACACGTGACACATAAATTTAATCGTAGACGAACTAACCCTGTCAAACACCAAACACAGGATAAACACCTGCACAATGCACCAAGATCCGGATGGCGGAATGACTTGCTTGGCTTGGGCTACGATTCAACACCGTACATGGAATCAACGGGCGAATTCGAAACCAGTCAATTATTGGGTAACTACGAAAGCCAAAGTCGTTCTGTGTTAGACGAGTGAGAGAGTCATGTGTTGAGTACGCGGGAACATTTACATTTAAGTTTGATTATAATATTTGTATAAATAATAATAGGGTATTTAGGTTTAGGTCATAGTTTAGGCTATAATGCTCCACTGTAGTCTATGATAGGCTAGGGAGGCCTAAGGTAGGGGGAAGAAAAGGAATGTTCCCGGGTACTCAACACATGGCTCACTCACTCGTCTAACAACGACTTTGGCGTTTCCCTAGTAGAACTATTTTTTTAAATTTTGATTCTCATAATATGTATGCAGTAGGGGGTAGCAGATTGTAGTAAAAAGTAACATTGATGCTTGTTTTTTGTCAAAACAAGATGGTGAGGGCCTAGGCCCTTTGAAACCTGTGTTGGGCCATTGATGACTTGTCATTGGGGTGCTTGGATAAGCCTATCTCTCTATGAGAACTTAAATCAAAAGCTCATTACCCCAACGTGATTAAAGAATACTTCAGTTTAATCTTTATATAGGCTGGTAACCCTAGCCCATTGGCAACAATTATATATGAATTCGTTAAGAATTAAAATACGATGATAAAGAAGGCAAAACGTTGTTTTACTTTAAATTTGGCGCTCGGTGTCTACGCCAACTACTGTTGCCGGGAGGGTGCTGCTGCCATAAACAAGTACTGGAACTAAACTGATGAAGCGCCGACTATGACAGTAACTAGCCTAGTCAATAAAGAAAGTTCAACTTCTCCAATTTCTACGCCCGGGAGGTGCTGTAACCTTGCGCCGACAAGTCAAACTACGCCAGTAACTAGCCGAGTCGTTAAAGAAGCCTTTCAAAGCGACCGGGATGATGCCGTAACTTTGCAAGGAAAGATTACTACTGTGGATTCTTACAGAACAAAAAGCCAGTCACTTTAGTTTAGTCGATAAGGTAACCTTGCGACGAAAGCGTATAACTTTACTAGAAGGCCGAATTAATGTACCTTGTTGTAATTAGACAAGTCGATAATAATTGTTACATCCACGGTGCCGGACAAAAGCAAACAAAAAAACGTGTCCCGACTCAGTTGGAATGGTAATTGAACCCCGCAAGCCTCCAAACTTTACGTTTACAATGCGAAAAATTTACAAAACCTTAATGTTTGTTATCTAGAAAAACGCCAAAGTCATTTTACGATGAGCCATGTGGTCCCGGTAAACTTGTCCCCATACCTAGGACGTCTCGGAACATAGGAATGGAATTGAACCCTAAACTATCCAAACTTATACCTTTAATTTTCGATAATAATAAACTTAAATACAAAATGTTCTACTTCACTATGAAAATCAAATCGTTGTTAGACAGAGAGCCTGTGTTAGTTTTAACATTCCTTTTCTTCCCCCTACCTTAGGCCTCCCTAAGCCTATCATAGGCTACAGTGGAGCATGACCTAAACTTAAATACCCTATTATTTATACGAATATTATAATCAAACTTAAATGCAAAATGTTCCCGCGTACTCAACACATGACTCTCTCACTCGTCTAACAACGACTTTGGCGTTTCCCTAGTCGAGTTGGCTAAAGCGCCCTTATAACCGAAATGTGGGAGACGTGGGTTCAATGGTCGGGAAAGATTTTGTAATTTCTGGATTGTATTTTTAAATTATTTAACATGTTTTGAAATGCATATAACGCAGTGTAGTCCATCATCTGTGACAACACTATGAAAAACATAGCCAGTACGAAATACTTGAAAATATTGCAAGCTTTACTCAATCTACGAGCGGAATTTGGGGGTACCTTGACGTCCAACATTCGATTAACCTTGGACACGGCATTTCACAGCCAGGTAAATAACAAACAAAAAATATTATTTCAAAATGAAAACCATTGTCGTTAAAATAATTCCTATACATTTCAACGTATTTTTCAGTTTTTTATTTCTTGCAGGTTTAAATCGCAACAGATTGTGCTCATTTTGTTAGCAGTTCTCAGTTACCTGGTCACGGATGTCTGTTTAAAATTTCAGCTCAGTCTATTTGGCCGTTCGGCTGTATGAGCCCGGACAGACAGACAGACATTTAACATTTAACATTTAACATTTATCAGAATTAATCACGACCAAGGCCCGATCGAGTAGCGTTGTAGACTACGTTCGCTGCGCTCACTCGTCTAATTATGTGATTTGAAGCGAGTATGTCTCCGTTTAACATAATATCTGTTCCTACATCTATGGATGTAAGGATCTTTCTATATTTGGACCACTGGACCAATTAAGCCACTCAAGGACCAACAAGGATGATTCCCATGTCCACATACTCATCTCTCATATTCATATACATCTGATTATAATCTGTGTCTGCACCTTTACAATCCTTTTTCCCAGCTAACAATAGCATAACATTGTGATTGTTTTCTACTCTACTAAATCTAAAGCTGTTTGAGAGCGGTGATCGTGTCTCGTCAATGTGGCATTCATCCTCGTACCTTCTACAAAATATATCTGCTCCGCTCTCGTATTTAACTTAATATTTGTTCATCCTAATCCTAGCGTTCATAATCTGTTGTTTAGGGATCCATAATGACGTAGCTTGTCCAGTGTCCAAGTAACATCTAGGGCGACGGTCGTTCGCCCGCAGCCAAGCGCACGCGACTGCTAGAAGGCGATGACTAACTCGACCCTGTTTACTCCTACCCGAGTTGGGGGGTTTTCAGCTATCTGCACACGCCGTCCCGAAAGATTTACAATCTTGAAACTCGGTATATGACCTGATATGTGGTCCATGACATACCAAAAAAAAAATCAGCCCGATCCCCCGTTCTGTGTTAAAAAAGTGCGTAAATATCGACGATAATCGTCCGGCTGGATTGGTTGGTTGGTTGGGGGGGGGGGGGTAGTGGATTCTGCCAGAGAGGAATAAGAGCCTACAGAGAAAACGGTACATCTTAGAACTATGAAACTTGGACCACACTTAGATGTACCTCAGACTCACAAACTTCCGCCGAGAGACAAGCAATATTCCACCCCCAACACCCCCTAAATCATCCCCTAAAATTAAAATAATTCATAGCTCTAACCCAAAATTGAATTTTTAGTCAAATTAGTTATTAAAATTATGTTCTTATGTGTTTTAACCCAATCGGTCTATTCTCATTATATAAACCACATTTTGTCAACCCCCATCCCTAATAGTTTATATTATTTTTACCTTGATTTCCTGCATTCACCACGAAGGCACCTAATGAGTTATCATCATGAAATTTGACATGATGGTACATAATAATATTTAAAATAATCCGCCGACAGGCAATTAAGCGATATTCCACCCCCAACACCCCCTAAAACTGGAATAATTCATAGCTCTAATCTAAAATTGATGTTTTATTCAAATTAGTTATTAAAATTATGTTTTAATGTGTTTTAACCCAATCGGCCTATTCTCATTTCCTAAACCACATTTTTTCAACCCCCATCCCTTATAGTTTATATTATTTTAACCTTGATTTCCAGCATTCACCATGAAGGCACCTAATGAGTTATCAGCATGAAATTTGGCATGATGGTACATACTAATATGAAAAATCATTCGCCGAGAGGCAAGCAATATTCCACCCCCAACACCCCCTAAATCATCCCCTAAAATTGGAATAATTGATAACTCTAAACCAAAATTGAATTTTTATTCAAGTTATTAAATTATGTTTTAATGTGCTTTAACCCAATCGGCCTATTCTCATTTCCTTTATCACATTTTTTCAACCCCCATCCCTAATAGTTTATATTATTTTTACCTTGATTTCCAGCATTCACCATGATGGCACCTAATGAGTTATCAGCATGGAATTTGGCATGATGCTACATACTAATATGAAAAATCATTCTCCGAGAGGCAAGCGATATTCCACCCCCAACACCCTCTAAATAATCCCCTAAAATTAGAATAATTCATAGCTCTAACCTAAAATTGAATTTTTATTTATATTAGTTATTAAAATTATGTTTTAATGTGTTTTAACCCAATCGGCATATTTTCATTATATAAACCACATTTTGTCAACCCCCATCCCTAATAGTTTATATTATTTTTATCTTGATTTCCAGCATTCACCACGAAGGCACCTAATGAGTTATAATCATGAAATTTGTCAGTATGGTACATAATAATATGAAAAATAATCCGCCGAGAGGCAAGCGATATTCCACCCTCAACACCCCCTTAAATTGGAATAATTCATAGCTCTAATCTAAAATTGATGTTTTATTCAAATAAGGTGGTTATAAAAATTATGTTTTAATGTGTTTTAACCCAATCAGGCAATTCTCATTTCCTAAACCACATTTTTCAACCCCCATCCCTTATAGTTTATATTATTTTTACCTTAATTTCCAGCATTCACCATGAAGGCACCTATGAGTTATCAGCATGGAATTTGGCATGATGTTACAAACTAATATGAAAAATAATTCGTCGCGGTGCAAGCGATATTCCACCCCCAACATCCCCTAAATCATCCCCTAAAATTGGAATAATTCATAGCTCTAACCCAAAATTGTATTTTTATTCAAATTAGTAAATTATGTTTTAGTGTTTTTTAACCCAATAAGCCTATTCTCATTTTCTAAACAACACTTTTTCAACCCCCATCCCTAATAGTTTATATTATTTTTAACTTGATTTCCAGCATTCACCATAAAGGTACCGAATGAGTTAACAGCATGAAATTTGGCATGGCGGTACATAATAATATGAAACATAATAATCCGCCAGGAGACAAGCGATATTTCACCCCCAATGTTCCCTACCACTCTTTACTTTGGGAAAAACGTTATGTTGTATAAATTACAATTTTTAATATTTTAATTGCTGATTAAAATTATGCGTCAATGTGTTATAGTCCGGTCAACAAATCATTCACACAAAAACCCAAGATGACATTAACCATATTACATTTAATAAAAACATTGAATATTGGCAGTAGGCCTACAGATTGTAAACAAAAAAAGATGATAGCTTTTGTTTCTAGACAATCTGTTTTAAAGGCACTGTATCCACCTTTACACGTATTTCACATATTTTAAGTCTTGATATGAAACAAACAACAAAAAGATGTGATATCCCCCCAAAATACAAAAATTTGTAAAAAACGGCAGCCAAGCTCTCCTTCCAAAGTCTTCGGCTGTGAATGCTGTGAGATATAGAAGTTGAGCCAAGCATTTCATTCTTTCTCCCTAGTTTCGCATTGAAAAGAAGTAAGATCATTTCGCCTGTTGACGAGCGCCAAGCCAACCATTTTCGTGGTAAAAAAAATTTTAAACTCAAAATCATAAAAAAATTACTTGGCTATTGATTTTGGTACGAGGACTCTAAAAAGTCAATGGCCAAGTAATTTTTTTTGATTTTGAGTTTAAAATTTAAAAAATTTTTACCACGAAAATGGTTGGCTTGGCGCTCGTCAACAGGCGAAATGATCTTACTTCTTTTCAATGCGAAACTAGGGAGAAAGAATGAAATGCTTGGCTCAACTTCTATATCTCACAGCATTCACAGCCGAAGACTTTGGAAGGAGAGCTTGGCTGCCGTTTTTTTACAAATTTTTGTATTTTGGGGGGATTATACTTACACGTGACTACGGCCGCCTCGGTTCCATTCTCGTTGACTTCTATCACAGCCTTGTGTAGCACATCGGAGACGACCAGGGGGATCTTGCTGGCGGAGATGCCCTCTAGGTTGGAGTTCTGGTTGAAGACGTCTGAGAGGCCGAGCTAGAAGACAGAAAACATTTCCCGTCAAGGGTTGGCCATTCTCCATGTTACTGCGGCACCCCTAACTATAAAATACTGAGTGAACTCTTGACGACCATGTTCTACTTTGATTGTCAGTGTTGGCTTCAAATCCCGTCGAGACCGCCAATCCTGATTAAAGGTTTTTTCCGAGTTTTTCCTCAGTCCTCTTAAACAGCCCTCGGACATCCCTTCACAATTATCCAAAAAATCCAAAATACCTAGTTAGAGGGGGCATGAATTGCACTCTGAGCAGGTTTCCCACGAAAAATTACAAATAATTATATGCACTAATAATTCAATATAATATAGTCCCTACTGCTAGCAAGAGTAGAAACGCGTATTTGACAGAAAACAGAAGTTTAGAATAGCCTCCCAAACATATACCATAAAATTATTGAGCAAAAGTAACAGGAAGAAAACGAAAAAACAAATGTGGGCCTTAATTTTGTAAAGTGCATCCCACCTCTTGCACTCCACTAACTTTGGTATATATTTTGGAATTTTAAATATAACCCTTTCTATGTTAAAAAGGGCGTAATGCAGCTTAATATTAGTGACTTTTTAACACAAGTTACAAATAGAAGGGGTTAATAAATTAGTGAAGTGTAATAATATGGTAACTAATACACAATGTACACAGTCTCAATCCCGTATTTGAAATGTTTTATTGTTTGGTGATGGAGTCTTTTCTGTTCACTAGAAAATGACCAGCCCACCAGATCAATGAGAAAATTTAGTTAAGAAGCATGAGGCAGGTCTTCAGATTGCCGGGTTGTTTGGACCAAGGCTTTAAATATAAAAAGAGGTGGTTGTGGGTATAGGGGATTCAGATTAATATTAATGCGGTTTACAGGACACTTACAGGAAGGTTTATACAGCACTAATAACACAGTAAGCCCCCCTCCGCCCTTAGTTAAACACGGAATTCACACTCACGTCCCTGAGTATACATACAACTTTACACAACATTCTGAGCCCAAGCGCCTGAACAGCCACATCCTTTTGGTGTTGTTATTTGTTTTACATCAATTATTGAAATTGTGCTATTCAAGATGATGATTGGTGAAAGAAGTTACGAGGGTGAAGGACTCACCACTCACCAGAATGGCTCACCAAACATAGGAGGTGAGCACATAACACTAACTGCATCAAAGGTGGGATGATTGTGGTATGTACAGAAGCATTCGTATAAAAAATAAAAATCCATTTATTATTTATGTTCCACTGCACTTTCTTATCAAAGTACCCTTTTTTACGGTCGAATGAAGATGGATGATGTTACTATCACCAAATGTGAAATATAACTTACCGCTTGCAATGTTGGTACTAGGGAGAGATCGGTCTCAATTTTAAACTTGGGCATTTTTAGTATGACATCCCTGACCGTTGAGGCAGTGGAGATGTAATCGAGGTGAGCACCGGTCATTCGGTTCATCATGGCATCGAGGTCGTCGTTCGGTAGAACAAGTACCATGGTGTACTCCAGTCCGTAGCCCTGCACAACACAGAGAGAGAGAGTGAGTTTAGTGGGGGTGGCAGTGAGACATAATACTGAGGTCTAAAAATGTTTAAGTTGATAAATTTCTCCAATATCTAGATGTTATGCGAGTTGTGGAACCACTAAGAATTAATCTGCATGATGGAGCTAGAAGGTTCTTTTGAATCTAGATAACCTGACTGATATTCTACTAGAAGTTTCAGATAACCATCCAACATGATGAGGAAATTATGGTCTGGCACTCTAGCAGGACGCGCTGAAGTGCTGATAACATGGCACTCGTAGAGTCGAGATGTATGTCTCCCATGGTTTTAAAGATCTAATTGCCGAGTTTCGGCCAATCACAGCTAGGAGATACGACTGAGGTAACAATAATTTTCTAGTACAATATAGCAAGGTATTCTAGAGGAGTTTCGGTTAATTCTAGGTGTGTTATCCAGGAGACAGTGGCGGATTATTTTCAAGATAATTTTACTGACGTTGGTACTATTGAATTTACATCCGACGAACGAGTAATTATTTCAAACTGAGCATGCCGACGGCAGTGACCATGACCTTCACTCCACTATACAGATCTCGAACCTGACAAGAAATGTCAAGCAAACCATGTCGGTGACATAACGTGCCCGTGCCATTCTAGAGGACCTTACAAGAAATGTCCCAGGCATTTACTAATACTCACGTCAAATTGCATCTCGATCCACTTTGCGTTGAGCGAGTCCTTGTCTTCACCAGCCCTCAGTGTGAAGTTCTGCGCCATCATGTCCACGCTGACCGAAGCACTCCCACCCTTCTTGTAGAACTGCTCCTTCTTCGTCCAGCCGTTGTAGAAGATGTTCAGCCACGCCCCCTTGAAGTACATGGCGTTGGCGAGCACCAACTCAGTCCGGCCGGAGATTGCCTCTGCCTTGATGATCTCCTTGATCTTACCCTCGGTGATCTTGGACACCCACTCGTTCATCTTCTGGGTCGCCGCGCTCGGGTTGTGGAAGTCGACGGGCTCGACGGTCGCGTGGAAGTGACTGCTCATCGCGTTCTGATAGTCGGGGATCAGGTCGAAGTTGTGGTTCACGAACATGCCGTTGCCGAAGTTGAAGACCGACCTGGTCGTTCGGTCCTGGGGAAAGAGATGAAGTCAGTCTAAGGGGATTCAAAACCACTGATCTTTGGTTCAATAGGAGTTGGGTCGGACCTATGACCGACATCAAACAACGCGATTCACCTGCCGAGTCTGGGTCATTACTACTTTTTTTTAAATGCTACGGAAAATACACATCAGGAATTTATAACTTAAAAAGTCAACTATTTTGAGGTGACTTAAGCATTTATTTTATTTATTGCCACCATAACAGAGCACGCTCCAGAAGTGTGATGTAGGCTTTAATACGTAAGCACAAAAATAAAAATGACATAAAAAATCGAACAAAATCTAAATAGGTGTACAAAAGAACATTATACTAAACGTAATGCAAAAAGAAAACTATGAAGATTACAACCAATTCAATTGCATGTTTACTTTTCACATTTTCCTGCCAGACGTTGGAACTAAACGGTTACTAATAAGTCTGGTTTGGGGCCTGCTTGCATAGAATGAATATAAGTATAGCTAAACTTGATTTTAGATTTGCTGTAAGTTTGTAGGGATCGGTAACTTTAAGATTCCATTTTAGAATGGGGCGGGAACGTAACCTAGTTCCATTTGTTGTCTAGTAACTTAACTAAACAAAATTCCTTATTTTTGGGATCTTGCTAATCGCTATAGTGGACCACCGACTCAATAGGACGGTCAATGACAATGAAAAATCCTTGAGAGAGAGTCATTCTAGAGAATATACTCGAGAGGGATCCGAACCAATGCTCTTTGATTCTACATTTTCAATCGATAGAGCAGATGACAAGAGCGATATGATTGCTGGAAGAATCTCAAGGCCCAGCTGTTATGTACCTTGAGGCTGGTGAGAAGATGGCTGAATCCTGCCAGGGCCTTCTCGCTGTTCATGTGAAGGATGTGGTCCAGTTGTTGACTCGACGTGTTCCTCGCCCCGTGTTGAAGCATCGCCAGCATGGTTGACACCGACAAGGGCGACATGATGAAGTTTCCTGGCTGCCTGAACACCGCCTAAACAACACAAGTTTCAAGTTAGGACCATCACATCGCTACCATGATTGTAAGTTCTCTGGGTGTCAGTCCTGATTCCTGAATTATTCTGGATACACCATGGAATGTAATGAATGAACGGATAAGGAGGAGGCTAAAGTCGAACCAAATATCGAGGTTTTCTTCAGCTCTGCCAAGATCTGCTAGAAATTTTGATTTGCTGGATCATTACAATTGGGTTTCCTTTACGTACACTTTTTAATTAATAATAAAAGAGCTCCCAATTAATGAAATATTCTACAAAAATGATCATTTATAGAAGAATGTACAAATCAAAGTTGCAAAAACAATTATTATCTCAGTTTTCGAAGTTCACGTGTGCGCTGGTTCTGACCAGCATGGACCCCTCCTCCCCACCCCCCTTAGGCTAGAGTGGTGCATTATGACCTAACGGTTGACGCGTCCTTAATCCAAATAAACCAAAAAAAAAAAAACTAAATACAAGATGCCAAAGGTTTCGTAAAGGTAGTTAGAAAATGGGCGTGATCCGTAAAATGAACTCAGATTGCTTAGGAGCACCTTTGGAAATGAGTAACGGCATGTTTATTATATTATCCCAGTGCCCCCCTCAGGTACAAAGGGTAGGCCTACTGGAAGTTTGCAACCATGCACCAATTTAATTTCCAAATTGTAGTGACGCCCCTGAACGGTACTACTCGAGTCAGGACTCAAGAGACACTACTGGTCAGGCAAAGGCCGGCTCACCCATCGAGGGCTCACCCTCCCCCGGTCCCCCCCCCCCGCAATCCTATGGGGTCCGGGGATCAACGTATTGTTACACCTCATTGTCACCTCATATGAAACTTACCTTCATGAGGTCCACCGAAAACTGGTTCGACGCCTTGACGAAAGTATTTGGGCTTTTATTATCCTCTTGAGCGTTGTAGGCTGTCCCCATCGATGTCGCTACCCAGAGCGTAAACACTATCGCACAGAGCGTACCTGAAACACACGATTGTCATTACTGTGAGGTGAGGCTCTCATGTGCTGGGGTGGACTTCACGGTCCTCTAGAATCTAGATCTCCGAGCATACTAGATGGGCGCCGAAACTCGGCTATGGGAGATCTTGGTGGACCTTTCACCACAAACCTTAGAGTCGATAAAGAAGTTTCCTCTTTATCGACTCTGCAGCGCGATTCTGTAAAATAGTCGCTATGATAGCGATAGCGATCACGGTTGATATGAAATATCAATCGTTCTAAATTATCGTTATCGACCAGCGGTCTGATTCTGTAAGATCGTTATGGAAGATAACGATCGTTATCCGGCACTTTAGCGACAATTTTGCGTATCGACTGATTCTGTAAAAATGATATAACGATATACGTTACGGTAGCGATCGACTTATTGATAACGAGATAGCTGAAAACCAGAGGTAGGTCGCTACTATCCACTCCCCCCTCCTGCGCATCCTATGGATACTTACAGAATCAGGTGACTCATAATTTACTCATTGATTCTTCATATCAACCTGTCTATCGCTTGCATAGCGACTTTGTTTTATACTTGAAGTTGCTGTTCCTTAATATCGTACCTAGGCGTCCGCCATTTTCGTTCTTGACTAGATGCAGACTACCTTTACATATTTCATTATTGATAGGCGTCGATATCATTTTACAGAATCAGTCGTATAGCAAATTGTCCTAAGTGCCGAATAACGGACGTTATCTTCCATAACGATTTTACAGAATCAGTGACCGCTGTTTCACCCTTTAAAAATTTGTTGAAACCCCAAGATTACACTGCCCCGAGACAACTGTCATGCGTTATACTCACAAACATTTATGCATTTGATCATACTTTGTTTACTTTACGACAAGCAGAGAGAAAAAGACAAAATCCATATTGCGAAAATAAGCTAGGAGGAGTATTAAATACACTCTGAAACTACAAGCGAGCTCTGGCAGTCGTCGTCGGGGACCACTACCGTTACCCTCGAAGTTTTCCCCAATGACGACGACAATGCCAACATGAACGATGACAAAGACGATGACGAATGTGACGTGACCGGTGCCCCCCCCCTCCTCCCCTTCCCTGTACTCCACAAACTCGTGGCTGGTTGGGGGGCATTCCTCCCCATAGGCTAGTGCCACATAACGACCTAAAGGTTGGCGCGCCCTTAAAACAAAATTAATTAACATTCGTTCCCCATAGGTTCGATTATCTGCGATTCCAACCCACACCTGATTGAAGGTTATTTTTGGCCTTGTTCATTTTCGCTATGCAATTAATATTCTCGAGAACTCGTTCCCAGCTAATCGTTTACCATTTCGCTGACCGCAAGTTTACGTTTTGCACGCACAGAGTTGTTGTTGTGACGTCTGGGAAAACCAAGCAAGTGACGTCATTACTTGTTGTTGTTTGGTCGGTAGGAGGATAAAGCTAAACCGCGAGAGAAGGAAGTGGAAACTACATTTCACAATTTAACCGCCTTCTCAGTGCCAAACTGCACATAATGAAGAAGGCCTTCTTTATACTTGTTCAGGCCTAGCTGATGTGACGTCATGAACGCAGCCTAAAGTATGTAACGTCTCGTGTAGTCGCGACTTACCCTTCGTTCTTGACGTCATGGCTGCTATAGTTTCAGGCCAGAAAAAGTATAAAGAAGGCAGTGGCGGTGCTACGGAGGCAACATGACGAAATAACTGTGGTATGGTCGAAATTTTCTCCGGCGGCTGAGGCTTTGCCGCAGGCCCCAACTACCCACAGGCCACAACTACTTGCCCCCTTAGTTTATTATCTTGCCCCTCCTTTGCCCCACCATTGTTTTATGGCTGGCGTCGCCACTGAAAGAAGGCCTCTATGGAAAAGCATTAGTTCGTGACTCCAAGGTGTAGAATTGCGCGCGAATATCACTTTTCCCGGCAGAAACCACAGTCAAACTCAAAACCATGTGATGTTTATTGCAGCATGTTTTGTGAAAAACTTCATACAGCCAACAGGGTAGGCTTATATACCTCGAGGCTTCGGCTAAGCTGGTTTATTTAGAAAGTGGTTACTCAATTTTCAGAGTAATAATATTGTTCCTTGTACCGGTAGAGGAAAGGCCAAATGATATTGTGGAATCGCCTTGATACCATTTGCCATGAAATTACGTTACCGTACTTCAGCGCTGAACACATCTTCAGGGTTATAGGAAGTCCAATTAAAGACGCTGTCTGCAATTTTTACTGCATTGTAGGGCCTACTAGTTTCATAGTTAAAATCTTGAGAAAATTTGATGAAAATTACATTCCCATCATTGCACAAACATCATGTCAGAACACATATATAAAGGTATATTAGTTAGGGAGGTCGTCAGTTCGATGCAAATCACCCGAAATCAAAACGACTGCAGTCGTTTCCCGGTGTTTTCCTAAGCCATGGTTATTATAAATACCTAGTTGGCAAGATGAGAGTAACTCTAAGAGTCATGCAAATTGTCCATGGGCCGGTTTCCCACAGTTAGTCCTAGTAACAGTCCTTGGGGCGCTTGGACATTACTTACTATACGTACCCAAACACCTCAATTATCTAAGAGTGTAAAACCATGCATATTGTTGTGCACATACAAAGTGTATAAAATAACATAAGGTAGTCCAAGTATGTAGTGGACTCAAGTCTTCAATCGTGATGGAGGAATGACGTGTTTTGCTAGGACTTAGGATAGGTGGGAGTCAAGGTACTAAAACTAGAAACCGGAATGACCAACAACGTCACAACCTTGGACGGGTATGCAAATTGTTGAGGCTTCCCAACAGGCGACTACCCAAGCCATCATTGGCGTATTACTATTTCTTTTCCTAAGTGTAGAGTATCGCACCGATTAGAACAATCTTTTAATTTCCCTTTCTTATCGTCTTTCAGGTGAAAATTAATATTTCGACAATGCCGATAATATATAATATAATTGACAAGTTTTTTGGACAAACCGTTTGCCGTAACCTCGGGGGGGGGGCCCCCCCCGAGGTTACGGACCTCCCGATCGCAATTGGCGTTAGATATCTCAATTTCAGCTGTCTTCAGTTCAGACATTTTGAAATGTCTTAATCACACTGCTTGTTTGTTTACGTCGATAAACAAATCAAATTTTCTGTTTATATTGCATTAAACAAACAAGATTCTATTACATAGTTTTGTACTTATCGTTTTGTGTTTAAACATTTAGGCCTACATACATTTAACATTAACTATGTGTGATGAAGGGATAGAGCAAACAATACGTAATTAGTAAGTCCTTGAACTATGTCCCAGAAGTTATGATTGAGATGAGATAGAACAGGTGGATTCCAAGGACGTTAAACAGAAACTGGTAGATTATCATGACTGGGAAGTTAGACTTGTTACAACTAAAGTGACAAAGAAACAGAATGTCTGGTTTGTAGCAACAACGTGACAAATATGGAGAGAATGATAGACTATAAATATCACACAGTTCCTTACTTGTCCCCATTGTGTAGTGCTGTCTGGTCTTCTTGTTTGGGAAGTCAACTTTCGCTCGCGCTCCTCGTTTCTCTCCTCTCCGCCGACTATAGCTTCGCGGTCGTCGCGTCTTTCAATATAAGTCGGATAGCGACTTGGCCTCGTGATGACGTCAGACCTCTGCACCACGTGACCGAGGTACTGACCGACCGGCTCGCCGAGGCGGGGGTCTCGTTCGAGTCATGACGCCGGGACTTATTTACAAACTACAACGAACCACGTACACATTTGGATTAACACCAATTATAAGCCCCGCCCTCTTTCCCTGTGTATTTCCTTATGACGCGTCTGCTCCATTGCTTGGGAAGTATGCGACGATTTTTTATTTAAATTTTCCTTGGTCTAGGTCAAGTCGAAGTCTTCTTCTCGTTACTAGATGATGCTTTCTGATCATATTTTGTAATTTCTCGTTGAAAACCGGCGCCGAGTGCATTTTAATACCCCTCTTCAGGTGTCTCATATAGTATTTCGGAGCAGAGGATTCAATCCCTTACAAAAAATAATGTCAAAATTGCAGGTGGCGGGTATTGAACGTAGTAAAATTTGTCTGTCTCGCTCTATATCCCTGAAACACTAAAATTAGAAGACAAATTGTTGTTTGGGCATACGTATTTGTATAGGCTACATTCACGGTGTATTAGGTACCCGATAAGTATGTTATTGCAACGTACTTCGTTGGGTCCGTTTTCCGGGGCATCATGTTTCAACCATCGGATGAAGATGTTAAAAACATATAGTTCATTTCAGTTTATTATTATTGCGAAAAAGCTGTCAATCATTTGGTTTCAGATCACCTTGGACCATTCACCTACGATCCGTACACAGACAAAATAGTAAATGTCAGCAACTATCATGCTGAACTGATACACACCACAGTTTGACGTACGAAACAGCAGTCACTTCGTTAATTGTACAGAAATGTATGATGTAGCTAAAGCTTATAACGCGAAATAATTTTGGGAGGTACCTAATTCGATACCCGCAACCGGATCACGACTGAAAGTTTTTTCAAAGTATTCTTCAGTCGTTAATGCAAATGAAAGGGGTAAATTCCTCTTAAACAGCCCTTCCCTTAACCGCTATATCCTAGCTCCAAAATACCTATGTCGTCCAGGTATTCGTATTTCAATGATTTGTTATGTGTCAAGTAAATAAATTTAACTGACAGTTAAGTTGTTAACACTATTGCTATACCACCAGTCAAAAGATTTAAAATTATTTGCTTGTAGGGTAATCGACAGATAAATTTTAACTGGACGTTGAAATACCGGGCCTTAGATACTTGAGCCCCGTCTCCGGTACATCCTAACCCCTAACCCGTAACTATTAACCCCGCGATTACCACAACCAATCACCGGTAAGCAAGAGCTAACAATGTGTGTTTGTTTTTTATATTGTCAGAGTACCCTGGGAAATTAACCCCTCTAGGTATATTGAAGAGAAGAGTTTTTTCTCTGCCCTTACCCCTAACCTCGTTTAACCAGGGATTAAAAATATACAGGAATCCGCCCCTGAAGAGGGGTATGCAATATTACTGCAATAGGTTTCTCACGGGATATTACAAAATATGTCAATTTATTAAATCAACCAGCCAACGCGCAATCTTGTCTATAAATTCATTGTAAGGCGTTTTACAATTAGTTATAAAACTATTGGTGGGGGTAATTATAGGTGTCGCGCAATAAAAGTGGCTCTTTGGTCTTGTGTGTGGCTCGTTGGTCTTGTGGTTAGCGTAACTGCTTCCAATGCAGAAGGTCCAGGGTTCGATTCCCGCTAAAGTCAGAAGTTTTTTAACTTCTGATTTGGACTTAAGTCCATCAGTTCTTGTCTTAGGAGTTTGTAAACGGTGACTTTGGAGCCGTCCTAGCAACAAAGCACATAATAAATTTCAGAGTTGTTCTGAATCGGCCTTGTTGATTCTGGCGTTGATTCGCGGGTGTTCGCACTGTCCATACCACTGATTGCTATATTTCCTATTAAAAATATCGATCTTTGGTTGGTTATCGCTCACTCGTCGATTGCGTCGGGGCCTGCAGGGTTGGCTTGGTCGCTTTGATTTAAAGTCCCCCACTGAAAATCAGTTATATAACTGAGTGGGTAGACTCTAAATAAAATTTATTTATTTATATAATTTAAAAGGTGAATACCATATTGGCGCCAATATCGGGCTAAGCGCCCCCGAGAAACTCTTGAGCACACACACAACACACAGATTTGATCAAATGTCTTTTTTGTCTTCCAGAATTTTTACCAAGTTACGTTTTACCAATACCGTGTTTGTCCTGGTCTGTCATCAATGCACCAGAGATCATCGGGATCAATCCCTATGTCGCAACAGCCGCCAGAGACGTGTCATTCAAAGTGACCTTGTATAAGGTTATTGGGTCACCCTCCTTGGATAACTCACTATACATAGAAATCACTTAATCACGCTAAAACGACAGTTATAATCAAGTTAATTAATTGACCACTGTCACGGGGGGTTTAACCAGTTCAAAGAGCATAGATCGAGCTATAGGAAATATACACGTAGGGTGACCCTTTCATTCTTTGGCGGCTCTTTCTCGGGAGAAACTGACGTGTCCTTGTGTGATAGGACTACGTGTGATACTGATACATTGCTGATGGAATATTTCTTAGTTTGAAATGCATTTGATTGATTAGATGATGCTATTGTTTTTCCCCTAATGCGTCATATCTTGCTAAGTACGATGTTAAATTGCTTTCAATGTGGAACATAATATGCGCCTCTTTAGTAAAATAATTGCTGACACAGAGAAAACCCATTAGGAAAGATGTCCCTGCTCATGTCATAATTTTTTATTTCACAATCCATGTACATGTACACCCTAGAGCCCTTGATTTAGTATTATTAATAGTATTAGTATAAGTAGTTTTAGGGCGCTTTAACATCTAAGATTATTCGCGCCTCCAAGATAAAACAATTTCTATAAGTGTGAGTTACCAACATGTATACTTCTTTCCAAGGGGAGTCGCGGGGGGACGCGGGGTGGACAGGCCTGTGCTGGTCAGAACCAACCACAAGCATATGGGGAGGGCAGGGGTTGGTGGATGGTTACATGGTACACATATAAGAACTTATCTACAAATACAAAAGTGATAATAAACAGTAACAATATGTCCCCGTTGTAATAACGCCACCAAAACAACCTAAATCAACAACAATATCATCACTAGAGGAAAAAGATATAGCAAAATATTTAAATTTAGGACAAGCCAAGGTTGTCTGGGATGTCAACTAAAATTAAAGGTTGCAAAATTATAGGAATCGAGAACCAAAAAAACGTTGCGACCATGGAAACTGTATACATACACATTGATTTGATTTGATATTGCTTAACGTCTCATATTAATGCACTATAGTTAAGGCTATTCGAGACGATGAGTGGTGATAATAGATGAGGATGATGTATGAATCGATGGGAGGAGGGGAAACCCGGTACCGGCACGTAGTCTACTCCTTTCGAAAAGTACCAAGGGGATACCAACGGCTTCACATGCGAAAGGACGGTGTAACCTCGACAGTCATAGGTTCCTCTACTAACCCGGATTGCCGAGCAGACGTCGAAGAGAACGAAGCCGCTACACTAACTTTCGAACCCTCAGTCTGCTCTAACCAGCGGTATACGTGTGTTTTAGCTTTGGGTTTCTAGGTTTTAGGGCATAGCGTTCACCCACTCCCCCCTGACCACGCTCGAAGGTTGCTTATCTTCGGTGTTCGAGTCGGAACCGGCTAAACGACCTCGGCTTCACTGTTTAGGGCTACAACAGTTCAAATTTACGAGTCTTACTTTTGAACTGTTGGTAGATTCCTTGGCCACGAATGTTTAATTCCTATTAATTTACATTGTTTTTGATTTCATAATGGACAACCTGAGACTTGTCCTTCATTTCATTTAATTTGTTTTGTTGTCGTTGTATAGTCTTGGATTTGTAGTTGTACTCTGGAAAAGTTGTCTAATTTTGGATCCATTAAACCACGTCGTTAGCGTTTTGTAATGAATTATTAAAATCTTGTTTCTCCTTTTGAAAGTATAAAAACAAATGATGACAGAGTTGTTTTGAAATTGCAATGGATGAAGGAAAGTTCATTAACACCAATAAGTATAATAACCTTAGTTTTGGTAAAAAATGCATTTTGTAGCATATTAAAAAAATTAACTTACTGTTTTTACCATACATATCTACGAATATCATATCACGCTAATTTCATCCATATGATAACCTAAGTCCTTTTGCACGTCGACACAATGAGTATCTAACATATTAGACACCATCTCCCATACAGTCCCCAAATGCTGAACACTCGATCGTGCATTATTGTTTTCAAAAATAAACTTATTCTGTCTCTCAAATAGATGTATCAAAATGTACTTTTCAATGTGACTAATTGGGTAAAGATGTGAAGATCATTTTAGGGAATTTCCTAAGACTATTTATTTATTATTTATTAGATTCAATCTTAACAATCACTTTTGAGTGCAGAAAGTTTAGAAAACATTTGTCAGTGTTCCCGGTAGCTGGTATCGAACACACGAAATCCCGAATTAGTGTTGCTACCCTTATCGGTAATAAACTTCATTTTCTCCACAACTTATGTTTAAAATTTGACTGTCTCAAATTAATGCAGCTTGAGGTTTCTATTCCAAAAATATGTTCAGTTTCATGTTTCTTGAAGATATCTTCTCATCAATATTTTTTTTAAAATTTAAGTGTAAAGGTGTTTGTAAAATAACAATGAGTGTTCTTTTAACAGTTCACATTTGGCAAGCCAGAAGAGATAAATGAAAACTTGCTTGTATAATTTTCCAAATGTAAAACTAATTATTTGGTCGATATGTTTTGACTATAGAAGTAATACAAAATGAGTAAGTCGACAATTCGCAGTTTTCAAAGAGGGAAACTGACCCCCTTGCCCCACGCCCTCCCCATGGATCGTAAACGCCCATACGCCACTTATTTTTCAGCCCCTGGTTTGAAGAAAGTCAACATTTATGGTTCTATTTGCCACACATTTCCTACCATTTTATTGCCTTTTTTATAGCATAGCTTAGTTGCATGATAAAAACGTAAAGCATGACAAAGTCACAGAACACATAGCAATGGAATTGACGACAAGGGATGAAAGAGACACCAATACATAATATAGGATTGTTTTGAGTCATAATGATAACGACAGGTTTATTTCAATAAATTATTTTATTTAATAAAGCAAATACATTTGGCAACAACCTAAGTGAGTGACCGAGTTCAACATTAACCGTTCCGTAGGACTGTGTTTCTTCCGCGCTGATTCTTCCCCCCTCCCACCCCCCACCCCCACCCCTCGAGTACCACCCCTAGAGCTCCTTGTAGTCGTCGGGAGCGGTCGTGGGGTTCGTCACCTTGCCGGCGACGACGATGATGTTGTCGACGACGTCGTGGACGAAGAAGAGGAAGGGGTGGTCGGCGACGAACTTCTCGGCGTCGCCACTGGTTCGGGCAGCTTCGTTGGAAGCTACGGAAACACACGAAAAGAAATTTTAAATGCAAATTGATTTACCGTACGAAAATCTAATCTTACTTTCCTAGCTAGCTATGAAGAGAAGAGAAATAATGCCCGATAACTATTTTATAGGAATCAATCCCATAATTATTTGCATTCTTATTAAGAAGCAAAGAGAAAAATATCTAGTGGCAGGTGTCGAATCGGCGACCACTCATATAAAAGTTGTTTACTAAAGCAACTTTAATATTTTTTAAATGCTATCACAAGAGTGGAAAAACTTACTAAATTTGCTGTGGCTAAAAACCTAAATTAATGAAAATCGTCTAGTCTTTTTAATAATTTAACTTGTTTATTGAATCAAAATAAATCCATTATACGCAAGAAACGTGAGACGTCGTATCAAAACGGCAAAGGTTTGAATTTCAGGATTTTAATTCAGGTGGTAATCAGATCAGATCAGTTCAGTATTCATTATGATATGCAAATCGCGTCCTACCCACATTAGATCTGCTAGTTACCTTGGCCGAAAGTACCTGTTAGGAAGTTGGTACTACTGCTCGTGAGGTCTACGTTGAGGATGACCAACTGTGACATGTCTTGGACGAAGAGACCGTCGGACGGGGAGATTCCTGACAGGTCAGCCGTCTCCTTGCTGAAGATGTGGTTCACTCCGAACTAAAACAGAGAGTCGGGTACATAAACGTCACTAGACAGGCATAATGTTGTACTAACGCAACTACAGGTCTTCTCAACCCAATTTACAAACATTTCAAAAAACGTTTATAAAAAAATAAAGTTGAAGCTCTTGGTTTCAATGGAGTGCCGGTATTTGATGAGCTTCGCCATTAACCAACTGTGGAATCGGGACACATGCAACTTGTTTCCTTACTCATATAGAATTCAAGTGGGAAGCCTGCCCAGGATGCAACACATGCCCAGTCAGGATTGGCGGTCTCGACGGAATTCGAATCCGGGACCTCCCTAATCAGAGTCTTCCGCGAGTGCTCGAGCCAACACTGTCCACATTCGTCTAATTGTTACGCTGTTGTAATATCTCATGTTCATCGTAGCCCCAAAATGACTGATCTGAACAGACCTATAATATCAGGTGGACGGTGAACCTTTGGATCTTCCATGTTTCTAGTTTTTTTTTGTGGATAAATGTCAGAAGCAACTATGCATTATGGTGTAGTTTGGGAGGTCAGAGAAAATTGTCGTCATTCCTGGTGTCATCGTCCAAGAAGACGACCTATAAGAACGAGATCCTACCGACAAGAAACTAAGTTACTACTCAGGAACGAGACGGTAAGTTGTATCTTATTGACAACACGTTCACGTGCACATTTATAAAAAGAGGTTGACAACTGAGTGCTTGTCTAAGTGGTTGGACGAGACATTACCTTCTCTAGCGCTCGCATAGGCTTCGTCGTGGTCTGCACCTCGAAGCTCGGCAGGCAAACCTCTACGTGTTGAGAGGTCAACGTCTTGCTGAGGTCACACAGGGAGTAGCCTGAGAGGTCACCGATCAGTTTCTTGAGTCCGCTGCGAGAGTTGGGCAGTATGAGCAGCAGAGAGTACCGCCCACCCTGTAATATGGACGTGACACGTGGTTAAAACAGATGTGTAGCTGATGTATCGAAACAATCAGAGGGCAGAACGTAATCTACGACCAAATAAAACTTGTAATAATTGTTAGTAGGAGTAGCTGTTTTTAAACATAACTACCACTTCACCTAATGGTTCAATCATAGTAATTATGACTGGACGTGCGTTAAAGGGTGTGCGATTTATAATAGTAAAGTGTTAGCAGGATAATAGTACGTCGTAAGGCCGGTCAATGGCAACGCTGTCTAGTGCGAGTGTTATAGGCGCTCCACGATAAGAAAGGAGTTGCGCGCGCTTTTAACGGGTGAATTGTAGCCATTCAGCAGGCTCTAATTTAAAATAACGATCGCTGATTGGCCCGTCGAAAGCGCGCGCATCTCCTTTCTTAGCGTGGAGCGCCTATAGTACAAGAGTGCAATGTTGCCAGACTTATACCTCGTAAGGTAGGTCGATGGCAACGCTGTCGAGTTTGAGTGTTAGTACAAGAGTGCAATGTTGCCAGGTTTATACCTCGTACTCGTAAGGCAGGTCGATGGCAACGCTGTCTAGCGCTATAGTTTTAGTACTAGAGTGCAATGTTGCCAGACTTATACCTCGTAAGGCAGGTCGATGGCAACGCTGTCTAGCGCTATAGTTTTAGTACTAGAGTGCAATGTTGCCAGACTTATACCTCGTAAGACAGGTCGATGGCAACGCTATCTAGCGCTATAGTGTTAGTACTAGAGTGCAGTGTTGCAAGACTTATACCTCGTAAGGCAGGTCGATGGCAACGCTGTCGAGTGCGGCGATCTTGCCAATGTTGAAGCTTCCCTCCGAGTGCATCATGGGTACTCGAAGTTCGTCAGTCTCCGAGGTGTAGAATGAGTGTGTGCCCTCTGTAGGTTGGGTGACGAAGGGCGTCTTCCACGACCCCTTGAAGTAGAGCGCGTTGAAGGCGATCATCTTCGACGTTACTTCTGAGAAAACACAAGTGTTGTACATCAGTTCACAGATGACTGACAGATATAGCTCCGGTAGTCGTTATAATTGAGAATGAATTGGAATGATTGATTGATTGCAAGGTATTGAGTCCCCTGGGAAGGGGTCTTACGAGAAATTTACTTCAGTTCACAGATAAACTGTTACACAAGTACGATGGAAACGTATTGGGAAGGCAATATCTTGTGAACGCCTGAAGGCATAATAACTACCAGCAATGCGTAAGAATAATAAGAATTGAGTATGTAATCTGAGGTAAGTGACCCAACGCCGTGCACTGCCTGTTTGTCTACAACGCAGAACCAGATTAGGGCACCAATCACCGCACTGTCACAAAGCATTCAGGTGTAAGATTATAAGCGAATGGTAAATATTTTTGGCGATAGACATTAGACAAACAGCCACTGGCTATGGCTACTTATACCCTTATTTACTAAATGTTGTATACGCAATACTATACTTGTGTAGTGTGTACTATACTCACTTTTGTTGGTAGAAGCCTTGCTGACGAGATTGTTACCAGAGAAGCTGGATGTAACTTCCTCAGTCGACCGGACTTTCCTTTCGATGGCCATCATCTCTTCCTCGGGCTCCTTGGTGACGGCAACCGGGACTTCTTCAGTCGTCGCCGACGACACCACCTTCTCTTCTGTCTCGGTGTGGTCACAAGTGTTGGTGCTTGCTGGTGGCGGCATTTCGGAGCTCGCTTCTTCTTTCTCCGTCGTGCTGGGCTCTTGAACGACTAGAGGCACCGCCTCGTCTTCTTTGACCTCCTCGTCGTTCATCACGACCACCGCCACCTTGATCTGACCGCCGTCCATCATGTCGGGGACGACGCTCGCGGGCTCTGGCTCCGTCGTGCTCTTCGCCGCCTCGGCGCTCGCGATGTCTTCCGCCAGTGCTGCAATCACCTCCTCCTCCTTCTTCATGTCCGTCTCTAGAGCCCCCTTAACCTCCTCCTGCTGCTCAACCTTCTCCTTGATCGCATTCTGGATCTCTTCTTCCGTCTGGATTTGCTCCTCCATCGACACCTTGATTTGTTCCTTATTGACGACATCCTTCTCCAGAACCGCCACGATTTCCTGTTCGCGCTCTTTAACGAACTCCATCGTCGCCGTCTTGTTTTGTTCGTCCTCGTTCTTCAACGCTTCTTCCATCACGACGGCCTCCTGTACCATGATCGTTCGGATGGCATCCTCCTGCGAGTTCTTGGTGGGAGAGTTGATGACCTTCATATCTTGCACCTCCTTGTCGAGGGAGAGGGGGTTGATGGGCACCTGCGACATGGGGTGTAGGTCGGCGGGGAGGTTGTCGGGGTCCAGTCCCTCGCCCTTCACGGCGTGAACCACCTTCTCCACCACCTCCACCTTCTCCAGCTCGTTCTCCTCTTCGGCTTGCACCTCTGGGACGTCGGGGACCTCGGGCACCTCGGGCAGCACCACTTTAACCCCCTCGTGCTCGATCTTGATTGGTTTGTGGACGATGACGTCGACGGTGCTCGTTTCGACCGACTGCTCACTTGCTGCGTCGTTGTGGGGGTTGTCGACGTCTCTCACTTCTGTCAAGTAGTTCTCTTCAAGAACATCTCGGAAACATTGCTCTACTGTGTAGTTCTTGTAGATGTAGAACCAATTCCTGAACTCGGGGTTGTTCAACGTGTGTTTCGCCTGCACAAAAAGTAACAAGTTTTAGTTTTAAATCATTTATTTTATTTATAGCATTTATTTAAGCATTCTACATTTTGTAGTTACATACAGTGTGAGTCCATTAGCCATTGCTCACACCTCTAGTTTGGCCATTGAGTTTATAGTTGGGGGCTATAGAGGCTAGTGCCATGCAGTGACCACTTGTTTAACGCAACTTAGAATAGATACGTGTGTTCCATCGTAATTGCCATAAAACTGCTGAAGAGGTTCTGGCGTTGGAGCTCTAATGCATCACTATAAACTCAATGGTTGGCAAACTCATATCGCTTTCGGGACTTGTATCTCTTTACCTTATACTATCATATTCCCTAGCTCTATACTAAAATATATTCTAATTATGTGACAACTATTTTAAAGTACTCTATATATGCATGGTAAAGTTGGTTGGGGGGGGGGGGGGACATCTACAATGTCCCATGAGAAATACATCCTATGACCTGGCACCTCCACCAAAATTAAAACGAATGTGATAAATATGTCAAAACGTGAATTTTCACATGCAAATACCAGCGTCTTCATCTTGTACCTAACCAAAAATCAAATATCTTCTAATTAATTTGACAACTATATGTTAAAGTCCTCTGTATGTTCATGGAAAGGGGCGAGAGGGGTTAAACAGTGGGGACATTAGCAAGCCAAATGTAATAATTATTATTATTATGACCTGGCACCTCCACCAAAACTTAAAGACTGATCACTATGTTCAAAACGTGCATCTTCTCATATGTTGCCCTACCTTGAGCCTGGATAGGACCGTCTTGTAGGCTTCTCGCACCTTCTCGCGGTCGGCGGGGAGCGCCAGGGCTGCCACCAGCTGGTTACGAGTCTCCCCGCGCGCCCCCTCGGCCAGGATTGCCAACAGAGCCGACACTCCGAGAGGGGAGAAGGCGATGTTGGCGTCCACGTCCACGTAGCTCTGAGGTGGACATAGAAGAACAACGATCAGCCGGTATCTTTAAATAACTATATCAAACTAGTATCATATTATTCATGTGTGTTTCAGTGTACGGGATGCAATATATTATTTGAGAAACATGGTATTTTATAGCCAGCAACAGACTTTAAACAATGATGTTAAGCACTAATATGCCGAATTCGCTGACAATTCTATTCTTAAAATATCTAAATCTAAATTGCATAATTTTTCTTTAACAATATGTATCGAACAAGAATGTTATAAAACCACTCAACTGAACTTTATCCTGGGTTACTTACTTTTATTCGCGATATTTCGGAAACTCCGTCTCCTTCCTCAAGCATCGTCCATGCCCGACTGACGATGCTTGAGGAAGGAGACGGATTTCCGAAATATCGCGAATAAAAGTAAGTAACCCAGGTTAAAGTTCAGTCGAGTGGTTTTGTTTATACTCTTTTGAATCTAACGATTTTGTAAAATATTTTGTTAAGTTCTCTTTCCAGAACCTACATAGTTTCTTGAATTTCTCTCAGACAATTTTGGATTTTGGACGCTAAGCATTTTTAGCAAAATGTGGTTCAATACGCTTAATGCCATAAGCTCGGGTGAGTGGGGAACTTCGTGACTTTGTAGGAGACGCAGTCCGCCACTCACTCGAGATGATGGCTCTTTTCTCCCATAATGCTTGGGGTCCACTGGGATTCTGAATGTAATCTGTTGAATCAATCAAGTATGATTGTGGTGAACCTTCACCTACAAGTTGCCCACTCTACCCACCTGTAGCACGTTAGTCGCGAGCCGATTGGTTCCGACCGCCACGAAGTTGTCCGGGGAATCCTCGCGCGCCCTGCGAGGTGGTAGACCGTGCGCCGGCGCTACAGACAGGGCGAGCAGCAGCCCTGCAACAATCACATTTAGTCCCATTTTATGAAGGACTCTTCGTTTCAGCTTTCCCTGCTGTTCTTTATTTTTACTTAAGTTTAGTTTTGCCACTGTTATCATACAGTAATACCCATAGAGCAAAAGTTGGCCTAATACTATTATAATGCCTGTTGCTATTTATTTATTTAAACGTTTCTCCTATTCAGCTACAACTAGGAAAACGCTAAAGTCCCGCCGCGTTGATGGATGATCTTTTTTTAAGTTTTTGGTTTACGTGGGATATCTTTCCTTTTCCAAGTGCTTTGCTTTGCTGCCTATGCATTGTAGGTGATTGTTGTCAAGTTTTTATTGTTTCTTGTCAATTGTTATTATTTACCGTAAAAAACTTATATTTAAATTTTAAAGCTTTATTTCTATGGATTCTGGCTAATTTTTCCAACTTTTTCTTTCAAAAGGTACTACATAACCGTTACCTTAATGTGCATGTGAAATATGAACGTTGTAGCCCCACCCGTTTGGTCAGAATCGGCCCAAATGTCACGAAAATATCGCACTAAACCGTAAAAAAACTTATATTAAAAGCTTTATTTCTATGGATTCTGGCTAACTTTTTCAACTTTTTGTTTCATAAGGTACTACAACACCATAACCTCAATGTTCATGTTAAATATGAACGTTGTAGCCTCACCCGTTTGGTCACAATCGGCCCAAATGGCATGAAAATATTGCACTAAAAATTGAAAAAAATCGTAAAAGTGCGATATTCATAAGAAATATTTCTTCGATTGTACCCAAAAACGTGGCACGTCTAAGTTCAGAGATTTCGAAGGTCTCCTTCAATTTTCATCAAGATCGCATATGCCGTTTGCCCGGAATCGTGCGAACAAACAGAAAAAAAGACAGACAAAAAAACAACCGAGCTAAATTTTTGGGGGGTCAGTGAAATTGAAGTCTTCGCTTCGCTCATCCAAAAACTGATTTACAAAGGAGGATAACTAAATAACGAACTGTAGGAAAAGCAAAGTTTGAAATAGTAATATTACAACAATGAATAGTAAGTTCTGTGACTGACTAAATACGAATTTATTTTATATATTTATTTATGTTTTTATTTATTTATTTATTTATTTATTTATTTAAGACAACTTTTAACAGCATATTCAAATTGTACATTATCTATTGTAAGTCCATGGTAAGACATATGAAAAAAAATCTTAAAATAATAGCAGGCTCTCTATAACATGACTCTCCCCAAAAAACTGATGAAAATACGTCTAACGGCACCGGGATCGAAATGACCTCCATCTTTCTCCCGCGGAGAGGGGTCGAACTAGCGACCTCCGGAACTCGAGTCTCGCTTTGAACTACGTGGAACATCTGTGGGTTCGATTCACTTCACAGATGTTCATTTTGCTGCACTTTCCCTATGTACTTAGGGACTGTCCATTAATGGTGTCACACAAATTTTAAACCAAATTAGTCCCCCCCTCCCCTCCTTCATTATCACATTTTGTCACAGAAAAACCTTCCATGATGTTACACAAAAATTAACTTTACCCCCCCCACCCTTTGCGATACAATCCCCCCGCCACCCACCCCAATAATCTATTTTCTGGTGAAAATTTAACTGAAAAAACGCTAGAGCAACATTTTCTTACATAAAAAAAAATTATATGCAGTGCTTGTATGGATGTTACAGGAAGCATAATCCCCTCCGACCCCTCTGTCACACATTGTCACAAGTTAATGACCCCCCACCCCCTAAATTGTACGATCTCCTACGTACAGTACAGGCCGCGTACTCGACTTTAATCGAGTAACAACTCACAAAGCTAGAACCGTGTAACTTGTAATTAGTTACACTTTTAACACAAAGTGTACACTCATTGCACCTAACTTCCTCCTGTGTAGAGTGACATGTATCATACTTATATTCGCCGTTTGTTTTGGAGCCGGGCTAAACAGTTGACTCTCAGACTATAATTACGGTCTTCTTAAGAGTAATTAGAGCATGTCTTGTGTTATGGTAGGCCTAGCACAATGTCTAGGTATCTATGTCTAGGTCTAGCAAGAAACACCCTTTACTTGTTTGTATGATGAGTTTTAATATGACTACCAGACAAGGGATGTTAATTTGATATCCAACTGCTGTTTTGGTTTCCTACGTGATGAGCAATTTAAATGTGCAACTATTGGTATTGTTCGGATATGACGTCTTAAAATTATTATCATTCAACTTATTCCATCAACTTCTACTACTACTAACTACTAAGGTGTAATAATTAGTAAATTGCACGTCTGTCTAGTCGTTACGACAGCTACAAAACCACGTGTTACAAAACTGCCACCTCTTCCTCCAACTCGTGGGTGACGATCTGTAATTCCAGATTCATAAGTAAATAATATGGTCCCAATTTTTAAAAGTTTCAAATTTGTTCCTTTGGAATTAAAAATAACGTTTATTATATTTTTTTTTAAATCTCTCTTCCCCCTTTATTTTCTCACATTCACCTTTGTTGTTAATTAACGCCAGTCTATATGATTTTCATGTATTTATTTAATTTTCTTTACATCATGTACACACGTGAAAGATTTTTGGGTTTTGTTGTTTTTGGAATTAGTTATTTCGGTCTTTAATTAAAAATAAGTGCTTTTGAAGTATAGACACGAAAATATGAAAGTGTGACTATTTGTGTATTTTATAATAACTGTCTATACCCACTCGATTTCAGGACTGATAGTGTAATTTCGTTATAATCTGTGTTACTACAACGGTTTATACATGGTTAATATAGAGATTGAAATTTATTTCAGAAGTTAAAACGCTGCCCTACCCGGGATTCGACACCTGGACCGTCCACATTAGAAGCAGAGGTAATCTAACCGTTAAAATTATCACTATAACCAATTACTAGACGGGTATTTTATATCCAGCTAATCTATACTAAAAGCATGTTCAGACAGAAAGTTTAATGTTTCCTTCCAACTCCTTGAATTTAAGGACAATTCTGAATTCGATGAAATACAACCATTCACCCCTTTCATTGATGATTTGATACCATTTTGTCCTTGAATTCAAGAAGTTTGGTGAATATTTTGAAAATGCGAGATTGATACCGACAGTGTTGGCGACTCTGATTCGGGAGGTCCCGGGTTCAAATCCCGTTGAGACCGGCAATTCTGACCGAAGGTTTTTCCGAGGTTTTCCTCAGTCGTTAATGCGAATGCAAGGGATCGAGTTCTCTTGAACAGCCCTCGGACATCCCTATAAAATTGTCCTAGGTCCAATATACCTATTTCTCGATTTGGTTGGTCGGGAAACACTCCCGTATAGGTGGAATTGTTAATATTAAATACAATTCAGAAGTTAAAAAATCCATCCCGATCGGGGTTCGAACCCGAGTCTCCCACATTCCAGTTATAGGCGCCTTAGCCAAATCTCGGTTATCTAGTTGGTTAAGGCGCCTACCTGGAATGTGGGAGACTCGGGTTCGAACCCCAATCGGGATGGATTTTGAAACTTCTGAGTTGTATTAATTTATTAAATATTACCAATATACCTTGTTAGACACTTGAAGAGTTGCATGTATTGCACCCTGGACAGGTTTCCCACGCAGAATTATTACAAATGCTAGATGAATGCCTACCTGTAGCCAGTAGAAGTGGTGCCATTGTTGAGCGGAGGGGATCGAACCTTCTTCTCCGGGCGCGCAAGTGATTGTGCGGAGTGCGGACTAGGATCAGTCGGCACACCGTTAGTCTTGATATCGTTGACGAGGTCGATAGCCTCACCATCTTGCATGGTCACCTTTACTCGGTTCAACCTCCGGCTGTGCTCCTCTCTTCTCCTCTTCCGCGTTCATCTCGTACATGCGCACAACAGACGGCGCACTCGCACACACCTGCAAAAACAAAACACCCTCGCGCCCTTTCGAACTGTTCGAGAACTCTCGCCTGATTGGTTCATGGACGTTGAAAGCTTTTTTAAAAATAACTGTGGCTGTGAGGATAAAGTTGGCTGTGTTTAACTGTAGATTGACGCAAGTACGGTGGTGATACGAGTTGATGGTTAGGTTTGTGTACATAAAAAAGCGCCAAAGTACATAATTACTTTAATAGTTTACCAGTAGAATCAATTAAATTGAGTTTAAAAATAGCTCATCGCTGTGCTGGAGGGGGCACCGGTTCGCATTGCATGTAACGACATGGAGTGAAGGGGTGGGATGGGGGTGTGGGTAATGTTTTTTTCTGTTAATTATCATTCATTTGATCTATTCTCTTTACAACGTAGAGAAATTAAAAAAAAATGTCCTGGGAAACTCGACCAGAGACAATTCCAAGGGATGTTAAAGAAGATCCGGTCTATTGGAAACTTTCAGTCAGGATTGTGGGTGGTGGGTATCGAACCCGGGACATCCAGAATCAAAATCTTGCGTTTGAACTACATCTGCCATATTGAATTAGGACATGTATGAATGATCATTCGCTACATGGGAATCAAGACGTCAGACGAACCGGTCCATGTTGTGGACGTGGTAGTCTGGGTGCTGACCTGGTGCTGGGGTGTGGCTCCCTCGTACGCTACAGGCTCGAGACCCGGTTTCCATGTTGTGGACGTGGTAGTCTGGGTGCTGATCTGGTGCTGGTGGTGGCTCCCTCGTACGCTACAGGCTCGAGACCCGGTTTCTATGGCTACATCTGCCATATTGAATTTAGGACATGTATGAATGATCATTCGCTACATGGGAATCAAGACGTCAGACGAACCAGTCGATGCAGTGGGTCACGTGGTAGTCTGGGTGCTGACCTGGTGCTGGTGGTGGCTCCCTCGTACGCTACAGGTTCGAGCCCCGGTTTCTATGTCCACATTTCATTGAATTAAAATCAACCTGCGCGAGGAAAACTTGTCCATCGAAGAGTATAACGATAGTTATAGGAAGGAATGTCACCTTATTTATTGGATTCACTCAATGTCAATGTCAATGTCTAAGAATTATGTTAAATTTCCCAGTCCTAGGATTCGATTTTGTATGAGAATATCTTGGAAAACCTTTTGATCAATGATCAGGATTGCCGGTGGCCGAGATAGAATCGACGACTCTTTGGATAAGACTCGCACGTGCAACCTCATGAGCTACGCCATCTGCAGAGGGAGGTATTTTGGAAATTTTGAAACAATTTTTTTTGAAATTTCGAGTTTTCCCTTGCAATCACTGCTGTTAGACAAAACAAATTTTTTTCGAAAATGTTCTCCTGAATCCAGCCTCTAATCTCCGTGCGGTTACTCTCACAATCCAGCTCACTGTTTGAAGATCTTATCTCTAGTAGGTGAAGAGGAGTGATTATCTCCAGCGCGTAGTTGACTCCTGCTGAGCTGTACTTGATGAGTTACGCCAGTTGGTAGACGGAGAGTCACTCAGACACCACAGTATTCATTCACTCAGGATATGATGTCCTATTCACTACAGCAGCGGTTCTCCACCTGTGAGGCGCGCCCAAAAATGGGGGCGCGAAGCTTTGGCAGGGGGGGGGGGCGCTAAGATGGGCATTAAATATTCCAAATAATAATTATTCCAAAGTAGAAAATAAAAATAAAAATGCAATTTTGCTTTAAAATAAGACAACCACACGTGTCCTAGGTCTAGAGGTTACAAGGGTGTTGGGACATATTGGCAAGGGCACTTCCTCCCCCGACCACCGTGGATTTGCAAAGTAGGCGGTTTTCTAGAGTTTCCACTATACAAAACAATATTATTTTGGTATTCCATTCAGACTACTTTTTTCTTTTAACGCACCAAACGCACTCTAAATAAAACTAACTTTCCAAATTTTGGCCTGATGCGCTACTGTTACGTGGCTCTGCCCCTCAAACCCATCGTCTTGGTCCTTTTCCCAAAAAACTGCCTTTCTATTTCCACTTTGAGCACTACACGGGGTTAAAACATACCATACCCCTGAAAACAAATCCTACCTAAGCTCCTTCCCGATGATGCATAAAGGTATACCTATTGCTATTTTTCTTACCAAACATATAGGCCTAATATACCAAATTAATATTCCTAAATAAAATGAACATATTCTAATTTTTGGCAACATGGGGCGTACGGACAAGGAACTGATCCAAAGGGGGGCGCGGATAAAAAAGGTTGAGAACCACTGCACTACAGAATCAGGATGTGGCGATAGTCTAGTCCAATTAACATTAATACATGTAATCCATGATCTCACAGTTCGACTGGTTGAATCATTGACTCAATGGTTGAATGGAAGCCCAGTTGGGTGTCCCTTACATTATATGCTACTGCGCCACTTGCCAGCAGCTCAGATATGAGGTCAAACTGTCACATCAGGGTGCCAGGTATAAGTGTGCCAGGGTGCCAGGTATAACTGTGCCAGGGTGCCAGGTATAACTGTGCCAGGGTGCCAGGTATAAGTGTGCCAGGGTGCCAGGTAATGTAAGTGTGCCAGGGTTCGCCAGGTATAACTGTGCCAGGGTGCCAGGTATGTAACTGTGCCATCAGGGTGCCAGGTATAACTGTGTCATGGGTGCCAGACATGTACTGTGCCGCCAGGGTGCCAGACATGTAACTGGGGCCCCAGGGTGCCAGGAGAACTGTTGTCATTGGTGCCAGACATGTAACTGTGCCCCAGGGTCCAAAATTTACTGTGCCGCCAGGGTGCCAGACATGTAACTGTGCCACCAGGGTGCCAGGTATGTAAATGTGCCACCAGGGTGCCAGGAAATGCAACAGGTGTCGGTGCGAGACGAGAACCAATAAAACCAGTTAACCCAGGTTGAACATCCTACCGTAGCCTCGTCTCCCATGGCCACACCGCGTTTCGCGTGTTTTGGCTCAAGTATCGTCTTAATTACGAGTAATCTGTTTAACGTCGTGTGTTCTGTTGGGTTGTGGGAACGCCCATCATAGCAGCACGTGTCCCACTCCCATCGGTAACACCAGATGACCGTGTTTCATTGTCGTATGAGACACCATTACTTTTTAAAATCATTTTGGCTGTGTATCATTTGGCCGTATAGCGCAAGTTTGCATTACATAGTATGAGACGCCAAGCCCAATTTCAACCAGCATTCATTACTATTTTTCGTGCTATTATGTCGCTTTTTCTTTTTATGAAATTAATATTATGGCTGTGTATTACTCCAATTTTTAAATTTTTCTTATTTGAATTTACACGGTAACACCTTTCATTGTATTTATTTTGTAATTTGTTATTGTTTTCATCTTTTCAAATCTTAATTAAATTCAATATCTACGTGCTACGTTCTATTATTTTTAGTTTAGATTTTATATGCATCTTTCAAAAAAGTATTTAATTTTTATGTGTTTTATATGTTATTATTTATATCATTGTATATGGTATTATGAATTTAGGCATGGATCCTTTTGTAAACACGTTTATCTTAAAAAAATATTTTATAGTGGCACTTATATGTCCCTGAAGTAAACCTGTTGTCATTGATATTATTAATAAATAAATGGTCGAGAGGTGTCGCGCGTTCGGGTGTCGGGGCCCCGGGGCGTCGGGTGGGGCGGGGGTCAAACTTCAGTTACATCTTGTTTTTAGTGACTCGCAACAACCACTGGTAGAGTTCTAACGGTGCTATGATTATCTCATTAGAAAGCTTGCAAGTTGCACTGGGTCTTCATTTTCATGCCAATTAATTAACTACCTAGTTATTCTTGTCAAGCGTTTGAAAGACAGGTAGTTAAAGACTTGCGTTAGTCGACCTAATTATAGCAGGCTTTCAAGTCGGGGCCTGGAGATCTTTCAACCGGGTATTAGTTATGTCTTGACACCTAGAGAGGTAGAGTGCAGACTGCAGACATGCAACTTGCCAGAAGTAAACCTAGGATTAATAAACTAATGAGCTTTTTTCTGTTTCTGCACAACTAGCCACAAATCAGCACACACCCGGTAGGTATACTAGTTTTTCAGTTGTTGTAATGTCTTGTTGGCTTGACTTTCCCCCCTTCCCCTCCAGTGATGGGTGGGGGGGGGGGAGTTTCCTCCATCCACCCTCCCATACCTATGCCCTGAACCATTGCCCTGAATCTTGTGTTGCCAAGTTTTCCAAATAGAGGCCGGCAGATAGGAATTATTTCTTCAGGGTCTGGGACAGAGCCCCAGCTGTTGGAGGCGAAACATTTGCTTTGTAGGACAGTTAATGGGGGTGAGATTATGAATACTATAAGATTATTTTCCATTATAATTTTGTAACTTGCAAATTATTACTTTGAATTTTTATTTGAGCTCTGTTTTAGGATTAAAATTAGAAATTTATTGATGGGAAACCTAAACGGGGACTACTACATGCTCATGTCTAACTAGATATTTCGGATTTAGGGTAGATGTGCAGATTTGGAACTAGTTCAATTTACCTCTAAATAATACAATAACTTGAATTCTTGAATTCATTGTAAGGAATTCTTGTAGATTACACAACATATTTTGCCGGAGGTGAAGACAAAATATTACAAATTACACAGATTTACAAAATGACTATTAAAATAATATGTCAAATAAAAAATTGTATTTTCTATGGTTTACGGTTACTTAAAACTTGGAGGCCCTAAAATATAAATAACTACAATGCTCCTAACTGTATTATTATATTTTGTTGTTCAATCTTTATTTACTTTTGAGAGCAATCGTTCACTCTTTCCGTCAATAGTTTGACCTTTTGGAAACTATAAACAAAACATAACATTATATTTTATTCAATGGATGTTTCAGTCTTGGCTTTTAGTCCAAGAATAAGATTAAACCTGAATACCAACTCCATCCCTTCAAGGCGCCAGTGGCTGACTGCAGGACTTGTAGATTTGCTTGTTATTATTAATTAGGTCTAGGCCTACAATAACTTATTAAAATTGTACATACAAAAGGAATATTGCATGTGAAATAAATACAGCCCATTTCGTTCCATTTCATTTCATTTATAGGTCTGATCTCTCAAAACCGCAGTCAAACTAAACAGTTTCTCATTTAGCCCAGCCTAAATAAAGCAACACCGTGCACCAATTAATGTCCCGTGGGTTTGGAGTTAGCCTCGATTTGTTAGTTTCGCCTCTTCTACCCATTCAAGCTTGATGGTAAATACTAAAATGTTGCTGCGATCCCCTGTATTTTACTTCCATTTACTCTCACTCGAAGCGCCACCAGACGGCACGCCTGCAGACACAACCATTAGGCAACCTGGACAGCACATCCCTAGCCCCTCATGTAGTTCAAGTCACCGACAGTGAGAGCGCCACCAGACGGCACGCCTGCAGACTCAACGAGTAGGCAACCTGCACAGCACATCCCTAGCCCCTCGTGTAGTTCAAGTCGCCGACAATGAGAGCGCCACCAGACGGCACTGCAGAAAATCCGTAAGGCAACCAGCTGAGCGTAGCCCACCACCCTTTCTCTCAAGTTCATCTGATATCTGAAAAAGAAGAAAATGGCAAACAATATTATTTCAAAGGGTTTTGTCAGGTGTTGAATGGGGTCATTCATTTTAATCTTTAAAGAAAAAAGAAAGAGAGTTTGTGTGCTAGCAAACCATTGCATTGTTCGACTAATTTTTGTTTCGCCTTTTCCACACGTCGGCTTAGAGCGCACTTCTAAACGTACGCATGCTGCTTGCAGATTATAACTGCATGCGTCTTAAAACAACAGATTATAACAAATATCAAAATAATGTAAACATACCCCGAAAGGACCAAATTCGGATTTCATGCAATATCGAGGAGAATCTTGACGCTTGTTTTGAAGGAACCATGGAAGAAATGGAAACTGAAAGAAGCAGCTCAAATTAACAATAAAAGACACTTGCATAAGACATTATATAAATTTAATTGGTCAAGGGAAAATAATCATTAAAAATAATAATAAACCAAAGTAGATAGTACTACAAAATAAAAAATTACATACTAAAAAGAAAAAATGCAATTTAAAATTAATAACTAAAACTAAAACTTACTAACTAGTAACAGAATAATGTGTTCGCCAAACAATAATATTCATTCATTCATTCCAAATAATCTTGTAGTTGTAGGTAGAGACTAATATCAATGATAATAATATGCTTTGTTTAGTAAAATATTTTTGACTGTTACTTTTAAAATTTTCAATTTCTTTGGAGATAGTTTGCTTTAGGCTTTATGGTGTTCAATGTTGTTTCATGAATGTATAATATTTTCTTTGTTTTTACTTGGCGCGCTTTCCCGCTTCGCAAAATTGAAAGCCACGCCCACAACAGCAGTTGACCAATCGTAAAAGTGCTACGCAACCGTTGTACAAACAGCGGATCAAACCACAACAAACATTTAGGCCACACGTGGCTAGTCGTGAACATGGAATCTGTCATTGATTTCGTATTGGGTTTATTTTTACATAACTTGGATATAGTCTTTTTGAAATTAATGTCTCTTTGTGCAAGAAATCCGAACAAGTACTGTTCGGCAAATGCTACAGAAATTTTACATGTCAGTGACAATTTCTTAGTGGTAAACAAACCATTTGACTTGGTGATCAACAGCAATGATCCTACTTTGCAGGTTAGACAGCATGATCCCAGACCCCTGGCTAGGGCCTAGGCCTAGTAGCTTTATAGCCTAGCCTAGCCTAGGGCTAGTTTCCTTTTCAATAAATTCATCTTACTATATTAATTAGGCTAGTTTTACTTTAAGCTTGCATATCGACAGACAGACACCTTAGCGTAGGCTAGGCCTACCTAGGCAATGGCATAATTTCAAACCGTAGCCCTAGACACAGCCTTCCCTAGTCCTAGGTTAGACCTATACCCATAGGCCATAACCTACCTATGCTGAGGACCTATGCTAATCATAGGCCTACTTGGGTCTCGACCATTTCCACTAATGGCGCTTTGCGCATCACACTACGGGCAATATCCTAACCTTACTGTAGGCCTAAGTCCCTTGATAATACTACAGTATAGAGCAGGGCCTACCCCGGTTCAAACCGACGTGCGCACGCATCTCCACTGCAGCCAACTTACACAATGCGATAGTAACTACCTACATTAACAAAACAATAAATTTGCCTTGTTACTACTTTATATTAACAACTACTTACGCTAGGTTAGCCGAACTTTCCGCTGGCTACAGTGCGCGGCACTAGTTCTAGGATATAATCGATAAGAGCGCACCCGAAATCCTTTCCGTTAAAAACGAGGTTGGGGATACTTGTTGTTACGCGGTTGGCAGTATTCGTTGAAAAATTTGCGCGCGAAGCGGGGTACCCTATACTGTAGTTTTACCAGTCCCTTAGATCCAACATTCCAACGTACAAATTATTATACAAACCCAATTTCAAACCGAGGGCTCCGGGCAAAAGGGAAATCTGCTGAATTGTCGTAGGTAGGCGGAGGCCAGAAATTTGTTATTTCAGTTCACCCACACCCATCCATAAAGACAAAATAGACCTAGGCCTACCGGTATGTAGGCTACCTAGGCTTACACTAATTTTCACCTGGCCAATTACAAATAGGCGCTACTGAAGGCCTTCTTAATATAATTTGTTACAATTTATATCATTTTTTAATAAAGTTAGGGTATAGGCCTAAGTTATAAGTATAGTTTATTTTCGTTTAGTTTGCCCCAAAGCCTTATCTATCACAATACCATGCCAAAAATTCCATGTAATGTGCAATTACCTAGGCATATTCACAAAATTACTGTCTGATAAGAAAAATCAAGCTGATGACAACTCAAGGGACCCTGTGCCCCCAACATATTGAAAAATATCCTAGTCAAGCCCTAGCACAGTGTAATAAAATATTATCTGTGGTTCTAAACTAGATGTCGTCCAATTGGGCTTTGCCACTTTCTCACACTCGTAGCGCCACCTTCGTACAATTCCAAAGCTAGATAATAATAATATACACTGCCGTGCCCAAAGAACTACACGGAATGAGTCATTCAGTCCCGGCCTATTATGTTGATGATTTCTAGCATTTAGGGCCGGTATTACAGTGGGCGTAATATGTGCCCTGGGTATTTAATAAAAAGAGATTAATAGCTCTGTATGTTGTTTGTGTTCAAGGATACATTACAAATGCAGCTTCGAAGATTACTTCCACACTTGGTGAATCCCAAACTTCCGCACGACTTTTACTTCGTACATCGACTTGATTATGCTACCAGCGGTGTAATTTGCTTGGGCCTACAAAAGAAAGCTTCGTCCGCGGCTACTTCAGCCTTTGAAAGACGAGAGACTAAGAAATATTATCTCGCTCTGTTACGGGGCCATCTCCAAGAAATAATAGTCGATGTTGATGCACCCATCGGCGAGGATGCATCAGAACTGCATGGCAACCATCGGATGTGCGTTTCTACTAATTCCAACTGTATTTTACCTCGATCTGCTCGCACTCGATTCTTGGTTCTTCAGTGGGGCCTATACAACCAATCCCCTGCCACTAAAGTATTGCTTAGACCAATAACAGGTCGGCGTCATCAGCTTCGGGTGCACTGTGCTGAGATTGGTCATACCATCATCGGGGACTTCACATACAGTAACCGCACAGACATTGAGCCTTATAGAATGTTCCTTCATGCTTACAGGTAGGTCTACACTAGGATAGAATGTTTTAAGCTTATTTTCCAAAGTTGAGAAATTTTGCCCCGCCAAAAAAAAAAAAACGTGGGTTTTTCAAATGAAAATAACAGTGCAAAGTGTAAAGTAATAAAAAAGTGAATACATACTATGTTTGTAAAATCTCTAGGAATTATAATTAGGCCTGATTATTATTGCATCGTATTTTTGAAGAAGGTTCAACCTAAAGAGTAAAGACTCGGTCAATGTTGAGATTCTACTTCTGTCAAGTTCCTTTGCTGTCTCTGGTCCAAACCCCAAAACTCCTCAAAAAATGCCCGGGCTGTTTTTTTTCTTTTTCAGAAAAACCCGGGTTTTTCTCAACCCTGTTATTTGCTCTTGTGACCATTTTTACAGTTAACAAATTTATAATATAAGTAGGCTACCAGTGCGGAAACTTGATGTACTATTCATTTATATCCCCCAAATACAAAAATTTGTAAAAAAACGGCAGCCAAGCTCTCCTTCAAAAGTCTTCGGCTGTGAATGCTGTGAGATGTTGAGCCAAGCATTTCATTCTTTCTCCCTAGTTTCGCATTGAAAAGAAGTAAGATCATTTCGCCTGTTGACGAGCGCCAAGCCAACCATTTTCGTGGTAAAAAAGTAAATTTTTTAACTCAAAATTATAAAAAAATTACTTTGCTATTGAATTTGGTTCATTACGAGAACTCTAAAAAGTCAATGGCCAAGTAATTTTTTTTATGATTTTGAGATTGGAGAAGGGTTGACAGGTTGGGAAATCCCAGCCTGAAGGCCTGGGAGTGTCAAAACTTTTCACCTGCTGATGACAACTGCAGCTAATTTAAAGTTTTTACCTTAATTTTATTAATTAATATTTTTGTTTAAATTTAAATTAAAATGTTACCTTGATTTTGAGTTTAAAATTTTTACTTGTTTACCACGAAAGTGGAAGTGTGGTCCAAGTTTCATAGTTCTAAGATGTAACGTTTTCTCTGTAGGCTCTTATTCCTCTCCGTCAGAATCAGCCAACCAACCAGCCACCCAGCCAGCCAGCCGGAAGGTTTTCTACTAGGTTGAGACACTTTTTTAACACAGAACAAGTTATCGGATCGGGATGATTTTGTTTGGTAGGTCATGGACCACATATTAGATCATATAACGAGTTTCAAGATTGTAAATCTTTCGGGGTGGCGTGCGCAGATAGCTGAAAACTCCCCAACTCGGGTAGAAGTATTTATACAGGTAGGCCTAAAGTTAGTCGTTAAGCAGTCGCGTGCGCTTGGCTGCGGGCGAACGACCGTCGCCCTAGATGTAAAATTTTTCAATAAAGCAAAATTATCTGTTGTACTTGTAGGCCATACACAAAATAGATTACAGTAGGCCTACAGGTAATTTATTTCAAGACTTGAAGAGTAGGCCTACTGTAAGCTATGTTCAATTCTACAGGGAGGGACTAAGATATATTTTATGTAAATCAATCCAGATAGGTGTAGCCTACATAAAATCTATTACACCTACCAGTTTGACGCAGAATGCAGAGGTTTAGTCACTTGGAGCTCCATTATTTGTTCTCTTGTGTTGTGTTATGGTTTGCACCAAAATGACAAATAACTAGGAAAACGCTTAAGTCCCGCCGCGTTGTTGGATGAGCGTATATGGTGCATTGAGCTGCCATGTGTTACGCGGATTTTCTGTGTTTGTGAAAAATTCATTACTAGTCGAAGATTTTTTTTTAATTTTATTAAATTAAATAAAAAATTAACTTATTTTTTAAATTAAACTAAATAAAATAAAAATTAACTTAATTTTTTAATTAATCGTAATTTTAAAAAAGAAAAAAATCGTAAAATTGCAATTTTCAAAGAAATAATTATTCGATGCGCTCAATTACACGAATATAAAATTCATGAAATAAAGGTTCTGTAAAAAATCATTACATAGATAAGCATGTAGGTGTTATAGTCAAAGAATTGTTTTAAAAAAGAAAAACCCGTAAATTTACGATTTTTCATGAGAAATAATTTTCGATTATGCTAAAATTTCACACGAATATCTTAATTCATAAAATAAGGTTCTGTGAAAATCATTCAATCGGATAAAGCATGTAGGTGTTATAGTCGAAGAAATTTTGTAAAAATCGAAAAATGTAAATGCGTTTTTTATGAGAAAAAATTTTAGATTGCGCTCAAGAACGTTGCAGTTCTAGTTCAAAGATTTTGAAGGCTTTGAAAAAATTCATTGCAATCGAAGTATCGGTTTAGCCGGAATCGTGTTTACAAACACACAAAATACAAAAAAAAAAAAAAAAGAAAAAAAAAAAAAAAACATTCCGGATTTTTTTCTCCAGTGTAGTGAAATGGAATCTTCGCTTCGCTCGCTACGCTCGCTACGCTCATCCAATAATGTGTGAATGGCATTTAAAAAAAATAACTCAAAATGATTTTTGGATGAGCGAAGCGAAGATTCCATTTCACTACACTGGAGAAAAAAATCCGGAATGTTTTTTTTTTTTTCTTCTTTTTTTTTTCTTTTTGTATTTTTGTGTGTTTGTTAACACGATTCCGGCTAAACCGATACTCCGATTGCGATGAAATTTTATGGAGGCCTTCGAAATCTCTGAACTTAGAACTGCCACGTTTTTGAGCGCAATCGGGAAATTTTTTCTTATAAAGAACGCAATTTTACGATTTTTTTCGATTTTCTTAAAATTTCTTTGACTTATAACACCTACACGCTTTATCCGATTGTAATGATTTTTTCACAGAACCTTAATTTTATGAATTAAGATATTCGTGTGAAATTTGAGCGTAATCGAAAAATTATTTCTCATGAAAATCGAAATTTTACGGTTTTTTCTTTTTTAAAACAATTCTTTGACTTATAACACCTACATGCTTTATCCTATTGTAATGATTTTTTCACAGAACCTTAATTTCATGAATTAATATACTCACGATTTTAAATTACGATTTATTAAAAAAATTAAGTTAATTTTTTATTTTATTTAATTTAATTAAAAAAATCTTCGACTAAGTAATAATTTTTTCACAGAACAACAGAAAATCCGCGTAACACATGGCAGCTCAATGCACCAATTACGCTCATCCAACAACGCGGCGGGACTAAAGCGTTTTCCTAGTTTAAATAAAAATTGTTAATTTAACCACATGAGTTGGACTGACTTTATGCAAAACTTTCCTTGACAAAATGTTGTTTACATGTAGAGGAATAGTCTGGACCACTTAGAAGCTCTATTGTTCATCTTGTCGGGTTGGGGTTTACACCAAAATGTTATATAAAATGTGAACATGTTGCAATCAGATCACATTTTCCAAATAGTGCTTACATTTTTTAGTAACGGACAGTAAATAAATATGCCATTAAAATGGTAATCTTTTATTAATTTTCCAAGCTTGTGTATAAAAGACAATTATTTGAAATGTGCTTCGATTCAGACTTGTGCTTAGGCTTTTCTTTATAAATAACATCCCAAAAATTCAACTTTATTTGGTGAAAATTGGAGTTTAAAAAGTGATTCAGGATGTTTGTGAAATGAGCTGAATTTAACGATCAAGCAAAATTTTTAAATGGACATTTAACATCACAAAAAAAGTTGGTTCGAGTTCAAACAACCGTCTTAATTAGTATTTGGAAATCAATCCAGAAAGGAAAAAATCCATCTCAATGGGGTATCGATTCTCGGTCGGGTGCTTTACTTCTAAGCAACCAAGTTGAGTCTTAACAAATTTAATAGCCCATTCAAATTTTAAAAATGGTTTACGTTGTTCCTGTTTTATCACTAACTAGGACGCTTCGCAAACGCTTTTTCATGCCCGTTGTTGGATGAGCATAATTTTTTTTAAACGAAAAAAGCGTAAAATTGCGATTTTCATAAGAAATTATTTTTCGATTGCGCTCAAATTTCACAAGAATATATTAATTCATAAAATTTGGGTTCTGTGAAAATTTCATCACAATCGAATAAAGCATGTAGGCCCTAGGTGTTAATAAGTCGAAAAAAGTTAAATTTTTTTTTTAACATCGTAAAATTGTGATTTTCATGTGAAAAAAATTTTTTGATTGCGCTCAAAAAAGTGGCAGTTCTAAGGTCAGAGATTTCGAAGGCCTCCAGAAAATTTCATCGCAATTGGAGTATCGGTTTAGCCGGAATGGTGTTAACAGACAAAAATACAAAAAAAAAATCCGGATTTTTTTCTCCAGTGTAGTAGAATGAAATCTTCGCTTCGCTCATCCAAATATTAAAACACTAGGAAGCTTCGAAAACGCTTTTTCAGGCCCATTGTTGGATGAGCGTAATTGTTTAAAAACGAAAAAAGCGTAAAATAGCGATTTTCATGAGAAATAATTTTTCGATTCCGCTCAAATTTCACACGAATAAATCAATTCATAAAATTAGGGATCTGTAAAAAATTACTACAATCGGATAAAGCATGTAGGTGTTATAAGCCAAAGAAATTAAAAAAATAAAAACAAAATCGTAAAACTGTGATTTTCATGATAAATAATTTTCCGATTACGCTCAAATTTCACACGAATATATTATTTCATAAAATAAATGTTCTGTGAAACAATCATTACAATCAGATAAAGCATGTAGGCCTAGGTGTTAACAGTCGAAGATTTTTTTTTAAAATAGAAAAAAATCGTAAAATTGCGATTTTTATAAGAAATAATTTTTTGATTGCATTTAAAAATGTGGCAGTTCTAAGTTCAGAGATTTCGAAGGCCTCCAGAAAATTTCATCTCAATTGGAGTATCAGTTTAGCTGGAATCGTGTTAACAAAAACACAAAAATACAAAAAAAAGAAAGGAAAAAAAAATTCTGGATTTTTTGTGTAGTGAAATGGAATCTTTGCTACGCTCATCCAATTATATAATCGGTACCAGAATAAGCAGCAGCTTATGCATACCGTTTGCATATACTATGTGACATCTACTTGTTTTTATGGTTACCAGGCTGGTGATACCGAACCGCGTCGAGCCACTAGATGTACAGACCGTGGATCCTTTCACGAGTGATCGTGAGGCACCTAGGTGGCTACCGACCAAGTCTTTCAACAGTCTTGATGACGCCGTTTTTAAGAAAATAGACATTGACCAACAATCAACAAGTCTACAAGCTCTTTAGGTAAAACAGAAATAATAATTCAATTAATGCGTAAGTCAAAAACATTTATTGACAGTTGACACAATTTGTGTCATTTTACTTTTTAATCACATGATATTACATACAACTTCTTTAAATTACAATCTTCCTTCCAAATACCCACTATTGTAGGCAGTAAGCCTACCTTTAGATAGGCCAATACTCAATAGCAAAACCAGTAACCACTTGCTCCCAACAGGATGGGTAGTTCTAATTTAAACAGGATACATTACATACCACATACATAACATAAGATATTACAGTTTTTAACGTTATGTACTAGTTTTTGATACACAAATGAAAAACGTAAATGGCAAGCTTATTTTCCATTGATTTGGTATGGAATGCAAATGTCATAATATGGAAATGTAATAGAATAGCCATAATCTTCCTCTAGGCCTATGCAGCTTCTTTCAGAGCTTTATGTGGCTAGTCTCACAGGACACACACAGTAGCTATAACAATAGGTAAGCAAATTGACAAATAAAATATTAAATTTAAGTTATTGTTTATAAAAAAAAAATATTGATACTAAACTAAATAAGTCAAAAGAGTGATTGCATGAGTGTAGTGAAGACTTTATTTTCACTATCCTATGAAAAGTGTTAGCCTATATAAAAAAAGTTTTTTGTTCGCGCTCTACCGAACAAACTAGGCTACTATTCTGATCTTGATGAAACTTTATGGGAACGTTCTAAGTCACCAAATTTTGAAGCATTATGATTTTGTGTACAATTGAAGATTGGAGATAGGTTGACAGGTTGGGAAAGCAAAGAAAACATAAATCCCAGCATGAAGGGCTGTATTGTATGAAGGGCTGTGTACAATTGAAGAAATATTTCTCTATTCTTATAAAAAAATGTACTTTAAAGGTACATATAATTTTGCCGCCCTCACCTCTCCGTGGCTGGCACGATGAGGTACGTGTGTAGAGCCTACGGGCCTACTCCCCTGTCAATTACACCCTGATTATATCAATTTATGAAATACATAGTAGGTCTACATATTGTTTGATTCAACCCAATCTTTGTCTGATCAATTCAACCCATCGACTGCAGTAGGCGGTGGAAACATATTCCATGATCACATTGATTGAAACTAACCTGGTCCTAAGATCCACCGGCCACATTTTTGCGTAAAATCAAAGAAATATTTCTACAAGTTAGATTTTAAAGACATGTAGCTTGTATTAGGTAACGTTGCTTTATCTTTAAGATACGTAGCACGTTAAGACATTTATTGGGTCCCGCCGCCTTTCAAATTCATTGGTTCCCTGACAATTCCCCGCCGGAAACTGTTTTTAAAGGTCAACTTTTGTTCAATGTATCAGCCTTACGTGCGTGTTTTTCAGAAACGACTGTACGGCCGGGAGTGAGCTGGCTTCGGCGCCCGCGCTTTGTTACGTACGACTGCTGACAGTCAAGTCAGTGTCATTGTAGCAGCCTCGTGCGTCAAGGCCGTTCGAGTGCTTGATAATCAGCTAGCGAGGAAGGATAGATAGCTGGCTACGTCATCGCGGTCTCCGTGGAAATAGACCGCACAAGAAACGGTGCGTAGAATTACCATTTTTGTAGGAAAACGGCGGGTTAACGTGTCTGTGAAGTTCACTGTTTTATAGTAAAACTTGGGTAAATTGAACCGGTTTGAAAAGTCGGAACCGGACGCTATGGAACCGGTTTCCGGGTACCCGATGTCATCACTATTACGGACTGGAGAGTATATGGCAGTCGTTTTGGTCATGAAAATTTGAGGAATACTTCTCAATCTTTTCACTATATAATACCCTTTCATGCGCGTGCATTAAATAAGATAATAGGTATGGCTATATTGTAATAATTGAATGCAAAATTGCAAATTGAGATCACAATAGCCTACTTTAAGAGTTTTTACTTTTAGTGTAGGGTAACGCTTTTAAATCATAGACATCATAGCACGGCCACCCCGTGCATCAGGTATCCACTTTGTGGTTTACTTACATGTCCCCTATTATTTATTTTAAATTTGTTTACTTGTGATAACAATGCACATGTATATTTTAATTTATTTCTAAAGTTCTACATCCGTAAACAAAACATATCATGCCGAGAATTGACTTTTTAGTTACATAGATCTACAACTCGACTCGTCGGTTCATCCACATTATTTGCCGCTGTGTTTACCTGAGGGATCACTATTGCGAAGGTTCTATGTTCCGCCACCAGAAATGCACTAGTGTGCTGAGCTGGACTGCTGTCTGTCGGGAATAAAATATTAGCATTTGGCATAATAAAAAGCAATATCCAAAATTATATAGGTACCTTACTAGGGCCTATGCCTCGGTAGAATATACACGTAGATTAAGCTTTTTGTACTCATTTTATTTACTAGAACCCATTTCTTTTGCTAAACCATAACAATGATTAGTTTAAATATTTGTTGCTCAATATCAATTCTAAATTGAAACCAAGTACCTATAATATTTTACACTTGCGTGGCGTGGGTAGGCCTATCATTAGGTAGGGTCATGCAATTTCATATGAAATTCATACTTATTTTTATCTAAGAACACTATATGACATAAATTGCATGTAAAAGCCTCAGGTAAAACAACATTTTTGTTCATTTCTTGCCTGTGGTAGAATCCTTGATGGCATATGAGAGCACCTTTGTGTGGGAATCCCATGGTGCATGGCTCACACCAAAAGGGTTGTTCACTCTGTGGCATTTGGCTACCAATATCTACTGGCCTTGGCGACGCTTTCCCCACTATCAAGTTTTGATTTTGCAAAAGTATGTTTCTTAAATACTCTTTAGGCCTAACAGGATCATTTAATACTGTACCATTGTGGTGTTGGGTTTTGTGCCACATAAGAGCTACCTCTTCATTGAACGCAATACCACACAGATTGCAGTTGAATGTTGTTGTAGGCACGGGTTGAGGATGAACAGGTCTCTGTTCGACATTGAGCAGCAGCATGCAGTTTGGTTGCTTATGTTGCTGATGGTTGGTGGTTGATGATTGTGGTGATTGGTAGGTGGTTGATGGATGAGGTTGATGGTTGAGGTTGATGGTCTTCTGACATTGAATCTCACTTTCTTGTCTTGATTTCTCTTTAAAGCTGCACAATTTTAAGTGATTTTGATACTTTCCTTCTATGCGAAATCTTCTCTTACAGTAATTGCAATCAAAGAACGGGATAGGTAAGCCTTGCCAATTATTGGTGCTGCAAGTCCTCAGATGTTCATGGTAGCTAGTTTGATTGGCAAATCTCTGGCCACAGGCACACTCGATCGAACATTTGTGCGACCTGACGTGCACTTTTAGCTCGGGCAGGGTGCGGCACGTCATGGTACACTCTTTACAGTGGAAGATACTTGCCCGCGCGTGAGTCTGCTCATGCTCGTCAAGGAATCTTCTATTGCTGGACTTCTCTGGACAGACACAACAAACGAAGGGCTTGAAATCTGTTGACAAGTGGGTGTCCTGGTGTACTTGCAGGTCGCTCAGGCGTCGGAAAGATTCTTCGCAAATGTCGCATTTATAGTTTTTTCTAAATTTTTTGTATTTGTTGGGCCGGCACTTATTTGTTTTGCCTTTATTGAGAGCCATATTGTTCAATCTTTGTTCATCATTGGCATCGTATACAAAGCTTCCATTCTCAATGCCACTGAAAAAGAGTAGAACAATTTTAAAGCAAGAAGTGGTCCAGTATTATATTACATTAGGCATAGGGTTGCCATATTTCCCAGATTGAAATTCGGAACATTTGTATGAAGTGAGGGGACAGCAAGGGGTCTGGGGAAAAGCCCCAGCCGCCGGAGTCGAAAACATTTTGGTGAACTTTTATGGCGTAAGTGCCCAGAAAACGACGTTTAAAGCATTACATTTTTCATGTTTGTAGTGATGATAGAATACACAATTTCATAAAATTAATTTGATGTTTGGTTGGGTTGGGTACTAGGAACTAGTGGTACCATCTAAGTTTAAAACAGTACAGTATTCTATATTCGTTTGTCAACAGAAAAACAATTTATTCAATTCAGTAACTTCCGTTTCCATAGCCCTGTCATCAATCTGATTAGCTTCATCACCTTTTTTCTTAGCCCAGTATTATTTTTGTGAGGAACTTATTCCAGACAACAACTTAGATTTATTTTTTACATTTAGTAATCAAAAACCTCTGTGCAATTTACACCCTTAAAGTCATATTGCATAAGGAGGATTGACCTTACAGAACTAATGAGAAGTCTGTTTCTTTCATCTGTCCACTGACAGTTCATCAGTGAAAATATTCTTTCCACATTAGCATTGTGGCCTGGAATAGAAATGTAAAATTGTGAACTTTTCAGTAACTCGGTAGTCTGTTCTACCCACACATAACAAAAACTTGTAAAAATACAACCAAACCTTACACACTCAAAAGAAATTAGATCTAAAAAAAAAGCCAAGCTCATCTACCCTTCCACATTTGCGCATTCTTAATTCATAAACGTACAGTGTCCCGTAACAACATCCTTGAATAGCTTGGCAAAATAGAACTTGTAACTATTAATTTAAAGTTTAAACGTAATGATCATGCAAATTCTATTTTGCCAAGCTTTTCAAGAATGTTATTACGGGACACTGTACGTTTATGAATTAAGAATGCGCAAATGTGGAAGGGTAGATGAGCTTGGCTTTTTTTTAGATCTCATTTATTTTGAGTGTGTAAGGTTTGGCTGTATTTTTACAAGTTTTTGTTATGTGTGGGATCTCATTACTTTTTCAAGTTCCATTGCAAAATTATTTGTTACTAGGAAAACGCTAAAGTCCCGCCGCGTTGATGGATGAGCTTTTTATAAAGTTTTTAGACTGCGTGGGATATCTTTACTTTTGCGAGTGCTTTGTTGCTTTGTTTTGCTTCCCACGCATTGTAGGTGATTGTTGTAAAGTTTCTATTGTTACTTGTCAATTTGTTATTATTTACCGTTAAAAACTTATATTAAAAGCTTTATTTCTATGGATTCTGGGTAACTTTGTCAACTTTTTCTTTCAAAAGGTACTTTATCACCATAACCTTAATGTCCATGTATAATATGAACGTTGTAGCCCCACCCGTTTGGTCAGAATTGGCCCAAATGGCACGAAAATATCGCATACAAATCAAAAAAACTTATATTAAAAGCTTTATTTCTATGAATTCGGCTAACTTTTTCAACTTTTTCTTTCAAAAGGTACTACATCACCATAACCTTAATGTCGATGTGTAATATGAACGTTGTAGCCCCACCCGTTTGGTCACGAATTGGCCCCAAATGTCACGAAAATATCGCACTAAAAATCGAAAAAAAATCGTAAAAGTACGATATTCATGAGAAATATTTCTTCGATTGTACCCAAAAACAATACACCTCTAAGTTCAGAGATTTCGAAGGTCCTGTCAAATTTTCATCAAGATCGGATATGCCGTTTGCCTGGTAGAGAGTTAACAAACAGACAGAAAAACAAACAAACAAAAAAAAAAAAAAAAAAAACACCCGAGCTAAATTTTTTGGGGGTCAGTGAAATTGAAGTCTTCGCTTTGCTCATCCAAAAATATAATAATTTTAGCAAAATCTTTAATTTCTATGGTATTACCAATTATTGGGCAACAATAGAATGTAAAATATCTAGTGGTACAAAGACTTGCTTTTTGTAAACAATGTAGGCGATCATTGTCAAGTAACTATAGTTACTTGATGATTGTATGTCTATATAGGCCTAAGGCTTAAATATTAAAACCTTTATTTGGAAGCCTTCCAGCAAACTTCAACTTTTTCTTTCAAAAGACACTATATATCACTATAACCTTAATGTCCATGTAAAATATGAACGTTGTTTGAATGGCCAAACCCGTTTGGGCAGAATCGCTGGCCGATTGAAACTAACGAATTAGACAGTAGGTAGCAGTAGCACTAGTAGTAGCAGGAGCACTAGTAGTAGCTAACATCCTTAAAGTGATTTTGAGCATGTTTCAACTTTCAAGCCATTTTTTCACCAAGAAGGAATGGTCGTACCCCAACTAAATTTGGCATTGTGTTGTCAGGTACCTAAATCCCCTCGATTTTGATACCTAGTTTTCAAGTTCACATCACGTTTCATGACCGCTGGGTGACGCCTCGAAATCACCCCAACTCTGCTTGAGACTGTATAAGGTCCCTGAGTGTGTAGCACACCGCGGCTTGGCTGCGGCGCCCTAACGGGCACCTAGATGTTAAAGTGTGTCGCACCACATTTGAACCGTCATTCTGTCAAAAACAACGGTTTTGAAACTATTACAAGTAGGCCTATGAGTAGGACTAGGATTTGGAAATCGGGACAATCCCGATTTTTCGGGAAGAATGGCAACCCTAATTAGGCAGGAATAATATCTTCATAATGACTTTTTGGGAAACACCAATGTTTCTTGGCCTCTGTGGACCTGTCTGGACCGCATTTTCAAAGCACAGGTAAATTGGTGCATGAGTTTGCCTAGGCCTACACACTTGGTATAGGCCTACTGAAAATGAAGGTACAGTAGTCCTATTTATAGGGCTGTGCAAATAAGTAAAAATGCCTCCCCGGGTACCCGTCGATCTTACGGTCGGGTACCCGAAATTATGAAATATAATATTTTTTAACGATTTCCAAAAAAAAAAAAAAGTAAAGTTAGTAAATTGTCTACTTTATATTGACAGGTCATCACTTTTAACAGGCACGCTCTCATGAACCTGAACATGTCGACGATCTCGGGTGCCAGAGATCCTCATTTCTTATGTCCAGCTGTTAAAAACGCACTTTCAGAAGGAACTGATGTTGCCGGAATGCATGAATATCTCCGCCAAGGCTCTTATCGGCCGAATACAATGAATAGTGGTGCGTGCGCAGCATGGCGGTGACGTCACTCACTCGAGCTCGACAGACGAAATACAAGCGCGTATTAATGACGAATCACTTACTGCCGCCGCTGCGCGCTGCCAAGTGAAAGCCTAACCGGCGGCAGCGTTAATTGAGCGGAATTTGAGACGGAAAACGGTCAAACGAGTACCCGACGACTCATTTCATTACCCGGGCTATTATCATTGGGCGGGTGCCCGGGTACCCGTTCCCAGCCCTCCTATAGCCTAGGCTAACCTAAAAATTAAATAACTTGTATTGATTTTAACGAACCAGGAATAATTGGATGAGCGAAGCGAAGACTTCAATTTCACTTTGTGTTTTGTTTTTTTTTTCACTTACGTTACCCCAAGAAAAATAGCTCGGGTGTTTTGTTTTTGTTATTTTTTTTGTCTGTTTGTTCGCTCTTTATCGGGCAAACGGCATATGCGATCTTGATGAAAATTGGAGGGGACCTTCGAAATCTCTGAACTTAGACCTGCCACGTTTTTGGGTATAATCGATCAAATATTTCTTATGATTATCATACTTTAACGATTTTTTTTCATTTTTTAATGAGATATTTTTGTGATATTTGGCAAACGGCTACTCCGATTTGATGAAACTTTATGGTAACGTTTAAAATCACTGAAATTATAAATGTTAGGCCTATGATTTTAGAGACATTTGAAAAATATTTCTTATAGAAATCGTACTTTTACGATTTTTCCCCCCCGGTTTTTAATATATTTTCGTGATATTTGGGCCGATTCTGACCAAACGGGTGGGACTACAACGTTCATATTTTACATTGACATAAAGATTATGGTGATGTAGTGCCTCTTGAAAGAAAAAGTTGAAAAAGTTGGTCAAAATTCATAGAAATAGGGTAAAGGTTTTAATATAAGGCTTTTACAGGTGTAGGCCTATACATTAACAAATACCGGTAATATCAAGTAACTAGGCCTGTAGAAAAAGTAATGAGATTCCACTTATAAACGTAATCATTGGTAAAAAAAAAAATTCAAAAAAAAGCTCATCCATAAAAGTGACTGGAAAAAGCGTTCGCGAAGCGGCCTAGTATTTGATAACTTAAAAAATTGATTGACTTCAAATATGCTTTGAGTTTGACTGGACAAATATCATTAAGTTCCAACTAGTAAGCCTACTAGGACTGCAAACTCACACACTTCTAGGTGTGATAACTGGTTTCGGGTGTTGCAGTAGCCGCCGAGCCGGCGTGAATGACATTTGCATAATTAAATTTACAATTATGGCATTTTTTACTTTTCCCCACCAAAATGTCAGTAAGCCTACCTATTATACATAGCATATAATAACATATCAATCACAACTAATAGGCCTACACTACATCTTTTAAAACCACAAAAGTTTGAATAAATAATAAAATAAATAAATAATAAAACTAAAACATTTGAATAAATTACAATGATGCAAAGTAGAAACTCACATTATTTGTCTGTCCATGTAGTGACCTAGTGGAGTATCTTCATTGAGAGGCGCATTGTAAGTTAGTTCTATCTCTGTCTTAATTGAAGGTCTGCCAGGGGATGCAGATTCTGATGCGGTTAATGTTGATTCGGTGGAATCACAAACACTCGGATAGTACTCGCCATCATCTGACGGTAATGCATCGAGTGGCTCCACTTTTACCTCAATCTCATGCAACCTTTCGTTATCAGAGGTAACGGAAAATGTATCGAGAATTTTGATTGGCATGTATTCGGGACTCTCAGACGGTTCCGAGGTTGAAGCCTTAACTTCTTCATCGTCATTATTGTTGCTTAATGAATCTAGCTCCATGGCTTCTATAGGACCACATTCTTCTTCAAAATATGGTTCAGTTTTTATGTCAATAGGACTACACGTGTCTCTCTCTACAGAAGAAAATGACTCAAAAGGCACTTGTTCTTGTGGAACTGAATCATTCCTGATTTCATTATGTTTTACTTGATGAAGTGATCGAGTTTGGTCATACTCATAACGTTGTTTCAATTCAAGGTCTGCAGCCGTGCACACCTGTTTGAATAAGTAGAAGTCATCCAGCTGCATTTGGCAATCTTTACAAATGCAATGTGGGAACGGATCTTCTGCCTGGACCTGTAAAACAAACAAAAACGTTTTTTGTAGTTAGCAGTTTTTGTAGACTGGACTTGTGATCCTTAGAGAGTAGAGAAGTAGACTTTATTGGATGAGCAAAGCAAAGACTTCAATTTCACTTACCCTGAGAAAAATAGCTCGCCCCCCCCCCCCCCCATTTGTTCGCTCTCTGCCGGGCAAACGGCATATGCGATCTTGATGAAAATTGGAGGGGACCTTCGAAATCTCTGAACTTTGATCTGCCAAGTTTTTGGGTACAACCAATGAAATATTTCTCATAAATATTGTAGCCCTACTTTTATGATTTTTAAATTTATTTTCAATGCAATATTTTCGTTATATTTGGCCCGCAACAGGGCAAATGGCTACTCGGATCATTATGAAACTTTGTGGGAACGTTTGAAATCACTGAACTTAGATATATGTTATGATTTTAATTTAGGGACAATCAAAGAAATATTTCTCAGAGAAATCGGACTTTTAGGGCAACAATAATCAACCTTCATCCATCAACACTATTGGGTGGTGTAGGCTACGCTACAGCTGACATGCCTGCAACTCATACATTTAACTCGTTATCTGTTCAGCTATTGATTGTTGTTGCTCATCTATGTTGGCTGCCTATTAATTCATAGACCGGATTTAAACAAAAAAATAACGAAGCAGGCCCAAATATCCAAAAATTGTCTGGGTAGGCCTAGAGACTATACAGAGAAGAAACGTTCTTACTTCTTAGTCTAGCCCTTGATTGATGGGCTTGGGGATGATGGCAGAGTATGCCTACATAAAGTTAATTCAAACGTATATAACTGTATAAGAGTTTACCACCGCATAACTGATTTTTAGTAGGACTTTAATTCAAAGCGAACCAAGCCAATCCTGTTCATCGATTAGTAACAATGACCAAGCAGACATCAGTAGGCCTCAGAAGCAATTTGAAATAGGAAACATTGACCAAACTTGTTAGGCATGCCCCCAGTGTCAATGAGGAAAATTGGGCTATTTTGGGCATAGGCCCTAGGCTTAGGGCTATGCCTCTTTGTTAGCATTATAAGGGTAGTTTTTTGTGTGGCTTGTTGGTCCTATGGGATGGGTTTAAATTCTCCCTTCCAAGCAGAAAGTCCAAGGCTTGATTTCTGATTTAAGTTGAGGTTTTTTAACTTCAGAAATTCCCTTTAACATAAGGGTATGACGCTGCAAAACGCATAGCCAGCACGACGTGCACAAACTGTGACGAGGTAGGACGTTAAAATCAGTTCAGTTGCAATGTAAAGTGGGCAAGTCAACGTAAGTCGTAAACCAGGGGGCTAATTGATAGGTCGGGCCTACTTAATCGTACAAACAAATTCATTTTGACAATTTTTACAATTTTTACAATAGACATACATAAATGTTCAATAATTTGCTACTGAAATTAAATTGGCCGTGGATAGCCGTATGGTCAACCGTATTACTAACGTGCAAAATTAGTCGTACGGCCAATGATTTGATTGGATAGAGGCGCGCCATAATAATAGTGTCGTCCTTTTTTGCTGTTTTAGTAGGCCTAACAAAAAAAAAATCTTAAGACCTTTAGACCTAATGTTGCTATTTAAACGAAAGTCCTTTTCGGTTTTCGTCGTCGTCGTCCTTTTTTGCTGTTTCAGTAACAAAAAACCTTCAAGACCTTTAACGTGCTATTTTAAACAAAAGTCAAAGTTTCGGTTGTTGTTGTCGCCGTCCTCTTTTGCTGTTTTTGAATGAGCGAAGCGAAGACTTCAATTTTACTGACCCCCCAAAAAATTTAGCTCAAGTTTTTTTTTTTAAAGTGCTCAGCCTATTTGAAGGAAAAGCCTGATCTCTACACCTTGACGTGTAGGCAGCAAGCAAGGTCTACATGTAGGTAGGGTCTACATTCCTTCGTAGTACTTTTCTTCTTTTATTATCAGAAAACAATGTAAACCATCAAGTGTGTGTATATATATACACAGAGAGTGATTGTATTAGAGTGAATTTAAAATACCTAATACATGTACATACTTATCTGTTTAATTACCTTATAGTTATAAACTTTGCTACTATACTGTTTGATTTGTAAAATAAGCCTTTGTCTAAATCTAAAAGATGTGTTTAAAACTCTGTAAAATTGTTAAAGAAACAAGGCATAAATAAAAAAAAAAAAAAAAAAAAAAATTTGTTTGTATTTTTGTCTGTTTGTTCACTCTCTACTGGGCAAACGGCATGTGCGATCTTGATGAAAATTTTAGGAGACCTTTGAAATCTCTGAACTTAGACTTGCCACGTTTTTGGATACAATCGAAGAAATATTTCTCATGAATATCGTACTTTTACGATTTTTTTTTCAATTTTTAGTGCAATATTTTCGTGACATTTGGGCCCATTCTGACCAAACAAGTGGGGCTACAACGTTCATATTTTACATGGACATTAAGGTAATGGTGATGTAATTGCTTTTTGAAAGAAAAAGTTGAAAAAGTTAGCCAGAATCCATAGAATAAAGGTTTTAGTATGAGTTTTTTGAGGTTTATAATAACAATTAACAAGTTAACAATAGAAACTTGACAACAATCACCTACAATGCATTCAAAAAGCACATGCAAAGGAAAAGTGGTCCTACGCAAACTAAAAACTTACAAAAAAGCTCATCCATCAACGCGGCGGGACTTAAGCGTTTTCCTAGTACCGGTAGTAACAACTAACATTCAAGACCTTTAAAATAGCTACTATTTTAAACGAATGTCCTTTTCGGTTGAAAGTCCTTTTTTAGGCTGCGTAGGCCTACACATCAAGGTGTAGAGATAAGGCTTTTCCTTCAAATAGGCTGAGCACTTTTAAACACTTTTAGTTTTATTATCTCCGACATAGAATTGTGTTCGTGACGAGGCCAAATGTAGTGAAATCATTTGCAGAAAAACATGAACCTAAATAGTATGGTAAAAAAAAAACGACCAAACAAAGATTTGAACCGCCGACCTATCACATAGAATTCGGACGCGCTACCACTCTGCCACACTGCACTGTGATGTTTGAAGTTTTGTGCCTAGTTAGGTGGTATCGTCGATGACCGTATGACTAATTTTGCACTAGTAATACAGCTGACCGTACGACTATCCACTCCGAATTAAATATCCTGGCTTTGCCAAGCCACCCGCTAACAGTGGCGTGCAGAGGTTTGATAGGGACCGGCGCGAGCGCGATCATACTGGTGGGTACACCCACCCCCGAGAATGTATTTCCGCTGGCCACACGGGGTCTGGGGCGAAGCCCCAGCCGCCGGAGGCGAAAAATTTTTGGGTCCTTTTTTCCCTTAAGATAGCTTGTAGTGCGATCTGAGACACGGAGGGCACTAAATTACTAATTGCAAATTTGCAATATTTTATAGGAAACTTTCCAAGGATTTGCTATATATGCTATATTTTTTATTTATTTCAATTTTAATACGAAATTTACCAATTATCATTTTCAATTTGTGGATATGTTTAAAATATACTGAGAAAATCATTATGTGGATATACAATTTCGAAATATGGTCTGTTTGATCATAAGGTAATTAGAACACAGAATGTAATTGAACGCAATTCTTTTTCTTGGTCGCGTACACTTACGATCGGCCGAGCCTCTCCAAACGATAAGTGAGCGATATTTTATAAACATAACTACCAAGATATTGCTATACAACTATCAGAGTTGGGTAAGTTCCTTAAAAAATGGAACTAGTTACAGTTACAAGTTCCTCATAAGAAAAAGGAACTCTTTCCAGTTCCAAGTTCCTCTAAAATAAAAGGAACTAGGGCGTTCCTAAGTTCCTTTCCAAATGGAACTAAGTTCCTAAAAAGTTCCTTTTTTATAAATAACCATTTTTCTTTAGATCTTTTCGAGAGGGTCAATGTAGGTATCCAAATTTCTACTTAAAACCAAATATTTGCAAAGAATGCATAAAACTCTGTTTGAAATTTGGAGGAATTAAATATATGGATGAGTATGTAGGCTTTTCACGACTTGTGAATAAATTTTGAATGATCTTTGGGTTGATGATGCACTGCTCCACGTTTCGCAACCAACAAGGGTGGTGAACACGACACAACGCAACAACCAAAGATCAATTCAAAACTCAAGGGTGAAATTTAGCTGGCAATGCGAATAATAATGGTGAGAACCCATGGGGTATGGGGTTGACCACTGAGGTGTAGGAATAGGGATGGGGGTATGACAAGAATTTAGAACAATAGAGTCGAATTTTAGATTTCCTGGAAATGGAGTATTTTACAATCCCTTCATTTTGTAAGTAAACTATGATTTGACTCTTTCATCCTTAAATTTGTACAGTCAAGTTATAAAAAAGGAACTTATGAAAATAAGTTACAGTTCCTGGAAAAATTGGAACTAGTTCCTCCCTTAGTTCCTGTCTGGGAGAAGGAACTAGTTCCTCCCTTAGTTCCTTAAAAAGGAACTAGTTCCTAGGAACTGGAACTGTTTATTTCCGTTCCTACCCAACACTGACAACTATACACAATTACATCCAGCTTGCAAACCAAGTGTAGTTATACCTAATATACAATTTATCTTGTATTAGCTGAAACATGTTATATTTTTTAGAGGTGAGGGGGGGGTGGGTCACCAAAGCCAGGGGGTGGGTACACCCTTGGCTTTGGCACCGGCGCGGCTCGCGCCGCGGAACCATAGTCTGCACGCCTCTGCCCGCTAAGTCACCTATGATTTCCCGGTAATTGTGAAGAATCACTCATCGGACCAGAATTACTTTGGAAGGTAATTTAAATAATTGAGCGATGTTAAAGTTTGTTCATTCGAACGGTTCCGAGGTACAAGATCTAAGATTCATAGGAAGCGATAAGCAGCCTTTTGTGGTATGATTGCTAGAAGTGTCTGGCGACAGCGATCGACAGGTAAAAAGCACTCCATGTGAACAGCACAAATATGTGAAATTCAACTAATAGGAAGCAAGAAATCAATGTTTAGCCAAATACTATACAAAGAGACTGAGTTGACCCCTCCTTCCTCAGGGTGTCTACGCAACTGACACTAAGATCTGCTCTCTCGCGCATCTGAAAGTAGGCTACACTGACCATTTACCCACATACTACATCTAGGTTTTACCACCCTGTAGCTACCTGAAGTTCATGCCTGACTCAAGACGCGAGCCATCATACAATAGGAGACATAATTTTAAATTTTCTCAATCTCATCTCGTACCTCGGAACCGTTCCAATGAACAAACTTTACTTAAATGGTTTGTGGAGTATATTAAGTCGGGGCACATTGATTTGAGTATGCTTTTTGGTCATTCGGAAGGTTTGTGTTGATTGTCATTATGTTGGTGTTTACATTGTTAGGAGTGTGTTGTACGTCGGCTGGAGCGGCGGCGAGGTGGGGGTATGATGTATTGCAGTGCTGGCAACTAGAGCCTTTGCATTTTTGAAGGATTGACTGGTTTTCCTGAGTTAGTGATTCATTGGAATGAGGTGTGTGATTTTGTTGTTGGGTTTGTGTTGGGGTCCAGGGGCAAAGCCCTGGTGGGGGTTGGGGGAAATGCCCCCATTCAGTTGTGCATCGAATTTCCCCCATTCAGTTGTGCATCGAATTTCATTTTGTAATTCATAATAGTTGATATAGCACTGGTTTAGACTGGATTTGAGTTTGAAGATGGTGGCATTTGGAGGTGATGGTGGTTGTTGGCTACGTGTTGTTAGTGTCTGTTGTTTTGTGTTTTATTTTGTAAACACTTGTGTGCGCCTATTTAATCATCATTTAGTATCACTTCGTTATGGTTGTTCTAGTGTTTATTCAACAAAAAAAGGATTAAAAACATTGCTGAGTAACCCTTCACCTTTATCGATTTCCCTTCCACACAATCAAACCGCAACATTAGGGCTAAGCAATTAGCCAGGCCTAGCCTAGTACAGAGAAGCTGAGTGGAGGCTAAGGTCTATGTCCTAGGCGTAATTGTGATTGCTCGAGGAAACAAAAAGAGTAGGCCTAGTAGGACGGTACTTCTGCTGTTGGTATGGACCAACTTTTTAACACTGCGATTTTAGGGGAATAAGCATAGGTTAGGGGGAGTGGGGTGGAGGGGATGCGCGAAGCGCTTATGTTTTACAATATTATCATTATTAGGCCTATTATTATTATTAAAACATACGCGCTTCGCGCCCCATCCCACCCCCACCCCCTATCCTATGCTTTTCCCCTTAGTAACAGAATTGGGAACGTCGGGGAACCCCTTCCCTTTGACTACCTTCTCGACGGCGACGACAAAGACAACACGGACGGATGATGACACAGACGGAGACGACCACGACGTGGGGGAACCCCTTCCCTCCCCATATGCTTGTGGCTGGTTCTGACCAGCACAGGCCTGTCCACCCCTTGCCCCCCTACGACCCTCTTTACGTCCCTCCCTTCGTCTCGATTTGCCAAGTTGCATAAATAAATATGAGACGTAAACCAATATCCAATGCAAAAACTCTTGCAACTAAGCGGGTCCACCTTTTAAAAACGTTATTTTTCGTGTACTCTAGTAGGCCTACTAACCTCGCCGCCCCCCCCCCCCTAACCTAGGTTTTCCTAGCAAAAATTTATGCTAGGAAAACCTAGGTTAGGGGGGTGGGGGTGTGGGCGCGAAGCGCCGTGGCGAGGTTAGTATTAACTATTAAAGTTGGACCCGCTTAGCGGCAAGAGTGCCCAGAATTGGTCCATACCAACGGCAGAAGTAGGCCAGTACCGGTACTAGGCCTAGGCCTACCTAGGATGTTATAATGTGAAGGGTTATGATTGAAAACTTACCTCTATGGAAACACACTCCTTTATTTTCAATGTAATTGAAGAATTACAGATAGAATCTGCTTCAAATATTGAAACTCTTTCTTCCTGTAAACTTTTCAGACACAAGCGACAAGAATGCTCAACATTGAATGGTTCAAACTCCATTTTGCTAGAAGTTCCAAAGATCCTGTGTTAAACTCAATAGGCTAAAGTTATTAAACTAGAAATACATAGGCCTGGGCCTACTTTTGGCTTTGTGTATTTAAATTCAATGCTTTTGTCCCTGAAAAGTTAAAAGTTGCACTGATGACGGCTAGGCTCTGGGTGTTGTGGTTGTGGCCTGCTGTCAAAACAATCTTGTAATTGTCAGTGCTGCCAACATTACAGTATAAAACGAAAAACGATCAATTAGGATCTAAGCCTTTTTTATGTTCATTATTTAAAAAGGCGTACCTTTGAATAATTACGACCTTTTTAAACACTACACTACTAACACGTACGTATAAAAGTACTAATTAGTAATAACTTAACCATCTCTTTCATTTCATTTTGGGCTGTTGGTTGTCCGTTTATCTCACGGCCGCCTTTACATTTTGCAATTTGCTGCAGCAACGATCGTGAAAAATGGCAGTTCGTCTACGAAAGAGGGAGTTTGAAATCACGAGAACTTTTGTGGACGTTAAGTACTTTTCACAACGAAATGTCGAAAAAAAGCCGAAAAAATATTCATCCTCGATCAACTTGCCGCGAACCAAGTTACCTTTGCGACATGATTCTACAAAGAGAACAGAGGCTGACGTTCACATTCAAAAAGTGAGGTTATAGTTTTCTAATGAGGTCATTATGCATGGTTTATTTGTGGACATTCAGTCCGTCGCATAGTTTAGCGTACCTGGTTTCTATTTTTAATCCAGTCTAATTAGTTTTATGTGGTCCAAACAAAGTATTTTATACCTGGGGTTGCAGTATGCCTATGGGGCAGTGACCTGCCTGGGCCATGTTTCTGTGAACAGTCATTTTGCCAAAGACTGAATGTTCCTCAACCAAATTCCACGGGTCCCTACAATTTTTGTGGTCGATAAACAATGTGTAAATTCAATGGCGTATCCGGAAGGGATCACCCATGCCCTAAAAAAAAATGAATGTGATAGAGAGTAGGCCTAAAGGAAAAACGAGGATGAGAAGATTTTTATTTTTTACCCTTCTACAACCTTTGCATTATCAGATCAAATCTATACCAATAATCACTAAAGGGCTACATTTTTTACTGTAAAATTCATCTTTGAATTCTTTTTTAAAACTGATAAAATAAGTCGTGTTGAATGTCCCCTGTTCTCGAAAGTTTGTTATGACTAGGAATGTCAATATGGTACCCAAAATATGTTGTAGCCCTACTACCGTAGATTTTTGTGAAAAATTGTTATTAGTGTCAATTGACGACTCGAAATTGGTGGAGCTTAAAACGATCGATAGGTCACGTGACTAGTATTGGGTATAAATCCTCATTTCGCAAGTTGGCGCCTGCTGAACGGCGCATCACTTATCACGCTCTAACTTTTATTCTATTCATTATTTGGACAATACTTAAATGAATAATATTTAGCAAACATATCATTCCTTGTAATAGCGATTAGGCCTATTTCGATTTTTTTTGACAAACATCCACTTCGGCTTGTCACGGATGTTACATTTCACTAGATTTATAGGCCTAGAGCTAAAAATCTTAAATTAACTATTAATTGTAATGTTTTATACTGAGACAATTGTGTTTACACACTACCTACCATAAGGTGAAAAAGATTTTTAAATGAATTGTAATTTTTAGATATATTGAGTGAAATGTGGTGTCACGGATGTTACATTGTTTGGGAAGTGGATCCCGGATCATCATCAAAAGATAGAAAATTCAGGTCCCTGACCCAGACAGCTACTTTTCCCATATACATAGAGCTTATCCATGAAAGATGAACCCTTATAATCCCCATTCATTGTTTTAAAAATAAATGATATTAATTGTCATGATTTTTTGTGTGCGTTACGGATGTTACAATGATTTTCGTCACGGATGTTACACACACTTTGCCTTGCCAGTTTCTAACCATTTTCAATTCATATTTATTTCTTAGTTACAAATTCAAGCATTCCTTATCTAGCCTATAGTACGGTATCTAAATTTTTGGGTTCAAAATAAAATTGTAAAATAAAATAAATGTGATGTTAAGGAGTTGCTGAGGCTGGCGCGGAGACAAAGTTAGAAGCTAGCATTCTGGTTTTTCCGGGTAAAGGGTTTTTATAACACTGTTATCAAATTTCACGTTATTGGTAGGCTAATAAAGAATAAATCTATGCTATCCAGTAGGCCTACGTGTATTTCTAAATTACCTAATTCATTGATTTTGAATTAAAATTTAGTGAAATCACCGATATTTACTCCATTTTGGTCAACTTTGGGAATTTATTCCAAGTAACAGGGATTTTTTTAACTCAAATTTGCAAACTAGATAGGGCCTATCAACGTTTAAATCAATGTGAACGCGTAGGTTAATTTGTTTTTATCCTAAGATAAATGGTTTGGTGGGAATTTCCAGAATTGGAATCCTTGTTTTGGATTTCTTTTTTTTTCACGTTTTGCACTTAGGTCTATGCCTCGCAATGGATCTTTAAGGCTTAATTATTGCAAACCAATTGCGGATATAAATATAAATGTACTTTTAAAAAGTAAAAATCCATGCTAAATTTGGTAATGATATTACCAACCGTTCAGCAGAAATCATCAACACCTGAGTGCGCGCATTTGAGTTGGGCAAAGCTCGGCTCTTAACTCTTAACGTATTTCCTTTATTGTATAATATAATTATAGTTTTCCAATATGTTATGTTTTATAAATGTTTACATAAACTTACAAATAGGTAGGGTAGTGTTGTTTTTATAATAATACAAACTTTTACAAACATGTAATAGGCTACAAATACTATCGAAGTTTGTAAATAACAGTGACAAGGACCATACATTTCCCATATTAAAAATCTTGACAAGAAAAAGATTTGGCTACACATCAGCAATTTTATTTTTAAATAAACCCCTTCAATACAATTGATTGATCATATTTCAAGTGAGTAATCACATCACAATCTTTCAACAACATCCGCGACATGTAACATCCGTGACACTATTTCTCAGAAATGTTTAAAGCTAGGAACACTTAAAAAATTTAAGGTTAGCCTACAAGTACATTGTCAACATCACCAACTTGTAGCAAAATATAAGAACTATTATACACCAAAAAACAACTTATTTGCCATTATTGTCACAAATGTTACATCACAAACATGATTACATTATTCATTTATAAATGGTGTGATATAATTACATAAAGACTTGAAATTCACAGTTTAGATTCTTCACACATGACCTTAACTTATGAACTGCTTAAAATGGAGGTACCAGCTGATTCTTTAGAACACCAGGCTGCCAACTTTTTAAAAAATCATCTTCCACTTACACCAACAAAAGCTATAATTTCAATGGCAAATACAGACTATATTTTACAAAAAAAAAAGAATATTTTTGGTTTCATAAAATTACATGCATTATTGGATGAGCGAAGCGAAAAACTTCAATTTCACTGACCCCCAAAAAATTTAGCTGGGTGTTTTTTTTTTTTTTTTTTTTTTTTTTTTTGTCTGTTTGTTAACTCTCTACCAGGCATACGGCATATCCGATCTTGATGAAAATTTGACAGGACCTTCGAAATCTCTGAACTTAGAGGTGTATTGTTTTTTGGGTACAATCGAAGAAATATTTCTCATGAATATCGTACTTTTACGATTTTTTTCGATTTTTAGTGCGATATTTTCGTGACATTTGGGTTTAATTCTGACCAAACGGGTGGGGGCTACAACGTTCATATTATACATGGGCATTAAGGTTATGGTGATGTAGTACCTTTTGAAAGAAAAAGTTGAAAAAATTAGCCAGAATCTATAGAAATAAAGCTTTTAGGCCTAATATAAGTTTTTGATTTTTTGTGCGATATTTTCGTGCCATTTGGGCCAATTCTGACCAAACTGGTGGGCTACAACGTTCATATTATACATGGACATTAAGGTTATGGTGATGTAGTACCTTTTAAAAGAAAAAGTTTAAATAGTTAGCCAAAATCTATAGAAATAAAGCTTTTAATATAAGTTTTTTACGGAAAATAATACCAATTGACAGGTAACAAAAGAAACTTGACAACAATCAGCTACAATGCGTAGGCAGCAAAACAAAAGAACTTGCAAAAGTAAAGATATCCCATGCAAACTAAACATTTTTAAAAGCTCATCCATCAACGCGGCGGGACTTTAGCGTTTTCCTACTCTTTCAAATAGTAAAAACCTTTTTTTTTAATTTAATTTTTTTAATTTTTTGGTCTTTTCCCCTTTTGAGCCGGAGTGGCTGCAAAGTCGTTAGCTTGCTATAACAATGTACGCATCACACGTGTGAAAATTATCAATGACTTAAGTTTTTTCAACAATTTATTTGACAAAAAACTACTGATCGGATTTCGGACAAGAATTCTTTGTAAAAATGCATCAGACTGTTTAGACAAGAAATATAGGCTACTAACTTTCTAGATAGAAAGTGCACTGAACGAAAATTTACAGCATAGAGTAATATGCAGCGTACACTTTTTCACGGCTCATCCGCACGTCAAGAGTGCGTATTTTAGATAAAAAACACATACCCTGCATATTACTTATAACAAGCTAACGACTGTGTCAAAAAAATCGAAATAATCGCGATTACAAAGAATGATATATTTGCTAAATATTATGCATATCACTTTTTCACGGCTCATCCGCACATCAAGAGTGCGTATTTTAGATAAAAAAAACACACACCCTGCATATTACTCTATGCTGCAAAGTTTCGTTCAGTGCACTTTCTATCTAGAAAGTTAGTTTGTTTCTTGTCCTAAACAGTCTGATGCATATTTTTAAAGAGGTCTTGTTGAAATCCGATCAGTAGTTTTTTGTCAAATAAATTATTGAGAAAACTTTAGTCATTGATAGTTTTCACATGTATGATGCGTACATTGTTATAACAAGCTAACGACTGTGTCAAAAAAATCAAAATAATCGCGGTTACAAAGAATGATATATTTGCTAAATATTATTCATTTAAATATTGTCCAAATAATGAATAGAATAAAAAGTTAGAGAGTGATAAGTGTTGCGCCGTGAAGCAGGCGTCAACTTGCAAATTGAGTATTTATACCAACTAATTCCGCCATGTTGCCTCGTGACGTCAGGAGGCGGGTACAATTCAAGTCGTCAATTGGTTTGCATAATTGTCCATAGGCTACCCTAGTTACTTGGTAGTACTAGGCCTATTGGTAAACAATAACAAATTCCATTGGTTTCAATTCAATAAACCCTACTAAAACAGGTACAGCACCGTGCCTATGGGTATTTAAAAAAATATACCATGTATATACATGTACATGTACCTATATATATATATACATGTACATTTTATGTGGAAATAAAGCAATTATTATTATTATTAATACAAACGATTGCAAAATATTCCACTTGATTGTTAAATGTAAATGCTACAAAAGTGTGGACTCCTAGAGTCATAGTCTACAGATAGCGGGACGCCTAGGGTTGCCAACCGGACGGTCTTTGACCGGCACGCCGGTTTTTGCCCCACTTGGCCGTTGCCGGTCAGTTCCCTTCGACCGGCAATAGTGCTGCCGTTTTTTTACGTAAATAACCCATTATACTAAGAATATTACTAAATATACACAAAAAACTAAAATAAATATTTAAAAACCATCCTAATCATCGTTTCCCAAATTCCAAATCCCACTTAATTAGTAAACATTGCTCTCCACTTCCCCTTGGCCTAACCCGCCAACCCCGTCACCAGACAGCGAACAAGGCAGTAAGCTGGCCAAAGACTGCCACACTGCACTGCAGTCCACTGTCAACGCCGTTCATACGGGAAGTTTGTGCCGAATCCGACGATGGAATTGACTCTCCGCGGGAAAAAATAAAGTCCAAACAAGACCCCTTCAAGCAGCAAGATCAACGGGCTAAATACTCTTCACGATTAAGAGGTAAACTTGTTAATTGATCATAATTCCTTTAAATCTGTTTATGCTGTTTCCCGAAATTTAATTAACTGCTTTGAAAATCGTGACATGCAAATTAAAATTAAGACAAAAAAAAAAATTTTGTGGTTTATTTGGAAATTAAAATCCTTAGGGCTAAATTACTAATGAATAAAAATATGCCCATTGCCTACTCGAATTATGAATACTCGGCATATCAGGGGATGTAATATTATAATCTAGGCCTATTACCTCCGGACTTTTTTATTTTTGGTGGTTTTCCAGTTTTGACTGCACAAAAAACTACATTGTTTTGGTATATCATCCAGCCCACCACTTTATCTAAAACGCACCAAATGCATCAAAAAAGCTAAATTTTTAAAAATTTTCGTCTGCGGCGCTATAGTTGGGAGGCTTCGCCCCCCAAACCTCCCTTTGCTTGGCCCCTTTTTCCCACGAATTTACATGGAAGGCCGGTTTTCCCGTGGTCAAGTTGGCAACCCTAGGGACGCCTGAATAACCCGAATGGAATAACGCCGAATCGATCGTGTGTAGTGTACTTGCCAATTTTTTCCTCCTAACCTTTCTTTTCCAACAAAAAAGAGTAGCGTGGTACGTACACTACACTTTATCGATTCGGCGTTGTTCCATTCAGCATTTTTCGCGCCCCCAGATAGCAAGAAAACCGTGGTCACTTGAAAAAGGCAGATGGCGTTCAAACTTGGAAAAGCGAGAACATCCAAGCTATGGATCACGCCAATCAACTCGTCATTGCAGCGTGCTGAGGCCCTTCTTATAGCAACCTTACTAGGCCTATGGCATGGCAAATTTGTTATGGTAGAAGTTAGCTTCTAGGCCTACCTAAACTGTTTGGAAAATGTAGTGAGCGAGACAAGCGATAACCACCCTAATTAGGGATGCACATCGATACTTTTTTCATTATCGATTATCAAAATGGTAATGTTATTATCGAATCGACATTATCGATAATATTGATATCACAAACAAAGCCTGTGCCGACCTATGTGGAACCTCAAGTGTGACAAGTGTAGGTCAAAACAAAACAATCACGTTCCGTTTACTACCTGGTTGCTTCCCGATGTCATGTGTTTGGCTTCATTTTCGACTGGTGGGTTATTTTCCAAACATAAATCTCGAGTTTTGACATCATAGCCCACCAGTGTGGCCTATGGCACAAGCACAACGTTTAGATAATCTCCGTATTTAGAGTTGGAGTTCGTGTCACTATTGACGAATTATTTGATATTTCGATAATCGATAATGAATTTTGGTTATCGATTATCGAAATAATATAATATCCATTATTGATTATTGATCGATAATGTCAATTATCGTGTGCATCCCTAACCCTAATCAATCATAATCAAGGGGCTCATGGCACTGGCTTCAACATGTCATCCACTGCCATCTGCTGATATCCATCCAGTACCAGTAGGGGTGCAATGGGGGGAGAGGGGGAGTGAGTCACAGGTTGCCGGCCATGCATGAGAGAGCACACCATACAGCAACAGTACGGTAGCCTAGGCCTAAGACACCTCCGTAGTGAAAATTTAGATAGGTAGGGCCATAGGGGTAGGCCTAGTTGTGTACAATTAGAATTTGAGCAAATGAATGGCAGTGGGTAATTCTGGGTAACGGGTAGGCCTTGCCTATCGGTATCAAAAACAATTACAATTATTATCTCTAATATTTTTATTCATAGGTCTGTGGATTTTCTTCCTTGTATGAATGGCAGCAAAAACATTCTGCTGGTTCCGAGTTCATACTTCATGATGGCCCACCGTATGCAAACGGCAGTCCACACATGGGTCATGCGATAAATAAAATATTGAAGGACATAATTATAAGGCAGAAATTGTTGCTTGGATATAAAATTAATTACGTGCCAGGTTGGGATTGTCATGGCTTACCAATTGAACTGAAAGCTTCAGGCAATGCTCGGGACTTAGCTGCAGTGGACATTCGCCATAAAGGTTGGTGACAGTTTAGGTTGACATTGAGCCTGCTAGTGCTATTATTGTAAGGATTAGACCTAGGCCCTATAGCATAATAGCCACCAATTAATATAAATGCAATCATGTGGTAGATAGCTGTAAAAAACAAAATAATATAAATTTCTTAGTTAGTTTTAAAACTCAAGTCCATGGGTGCTTTGTTTTGCGGGCACGAGATTTTTGCGAGTAGGCTACGAACATAAAGAGGGAAACTTTCCGCTCGTGGGTGCCCAAAGCCAACGGGGAACAATGCTGCTCTATCTTCGAGAGAAAAGCAATCAAAAGTGCACTGCACTAATTCGGGCAATTTTCCACAGCCGGGCCCTGATCTATCGGGGACTTAAAAGCCGGTTTTCGGGACCCTTTCTAGGTAGGGGTGGGATCGGGGAAATAATTCCCTTTTTTTAAAATTACCTAGCTTTTAAAAATGTTGAAAGAGTTTTTAAAAACAGACCTTTTTTAAAATAAGGGGCCCTTCTTAAATTTTGTTGAAATTCTGTGACCTTACATTAAACCTAGACAAAAACTGCATTTTATTTTTTTAAATTTTTTCAAAAGGTTTTTTTTGTTAGGCCTATTTTTTTAGGGGGCCTAGGCATTTGCCCACATGAAATTTTAAATTTAAACCTTTTAAATAGGTCTAAACATAAAAGTAGGCCCTACCATTTTGGTCTTATGCCTTTTTAAAAAACAAAACGGGGTTAAAACCGGAGAGGGGGCCTATTTTAAAAAAAAAACCAGGGTTCCAAAACGCCCGGTTTAAACCCGGACATGTCCTTTTTTTTAAATTTCTCCCCCGGGGCTTTTTTTTTTCAAAATAATGCAAATGCCCCGGTTATTTCACCCAATTCCTGCAAGGCGCATGCGCACTCCTTCCCCCCCCTCATTTCCTCCACCGACCGAAAATTCGGCCAAAATCCCAGCCCCCGATCATGTCCGAGCGTGTCCAAAGCGTGTCCCCAACACGCCAGGCTGTACAGCAACCAGTGGAAAAGGGTAAAAATCTTTAATTTATCCCCAATTGCCTATTTCCCACCGTTTCTTCATTCAAGCGGAATAAGTGTTTTGTAAACCTGTAAACCCTTTCCTGATGCTCCGCCACAGACTTGGGGCAATGTTCCCATAAGGAGGCTCCACTCCTTTCAACAAAACAGAAAAACAATTAAATGTGTCCTTTTTGTGAGCAGAGTTCTTTTTGGGAAACTCAAGGAAACCGTCCCCTCGGGGAGGGCCCCGGCCCTTTTCTGACAAAAGGTTTTGGGTAATGGGGTTCGGAAACCTTTGAAAATTTTAGTTTCTTTGGGAAAAGCAGTGGCGTAAATTCAAGTTTTTGAGTTTTACTATCACGTGATTTATTTTACTATTTCCGTTTTTTTCGTCCCCCTTGGGTGCCCAAACGGCGTACGTAAGGAAGTGTTTGTGGGCCCCCTAGGCCATTTGGGGTCTTATTTTTTGCCTTTAAATGTAGTGTTCATTTAAAAAAAAAACTCCAAATTTTAAAGGCGTGGGCACCAAACTCCCCCTTCCCGGGGGGACCCTTGGGTTTCCGGGGAGGGGCTCTAAAGGGCCAGCCTGAAAAAAAAACCCAAGTAAAAAAAAATTTCGCCCCCCCCGATGGGAGGCGCCCTCCCCCCCGCTCCGGGGGGGGGCCCCAGACCCCTTTTAGTCCGCGGAATTTTGGCCCCAGTGCCCCACATTCCTTTTTTTTTAAAAACCTGAGGACCCCTTAGGCCCTATGGGTAAACCCCTAAAAAACCCCACCCCCAACAAAAACCACTGCCATACCCTTAAAAAAACCGACCAAAATGCATAAAATTTTCAAGAGAAACCTTGGGGAAGAGAGCTTTCTTCCTCGGGCCTCAAGGGGGGGAAACCCCCCTGGGGGGCCGCCCTCTTTCCCCCTGAGGAAGGACCCGATGCTAAAAAAATTACCTCACACTTCTTGGAAACCAGTAAGTGTTTTAAAAAAATTGTTAGGCCATGGTTTTTGGGTTCAAGTGGTGGGACCCCCTTTCTGCGGGTTGACACGTAAATTGGGGCCATTGGTTAAAAGTTACGGCTCTTAAAGGCCCCGGGGTTTTTCGTTTCCTGCATAAGGAAAGGGTTTTTTTTTGTAACCCGTCCTTCCTCGTTTTAAATCTTTTCACACCACTTTTTTCCTCGAAAAACCTTTAAGGCCCTACTGGCCCCCTTTTTGTATTATTTGGGTTTTTTTTGGGGGTTTCGTATTTCCCAATCTATCTAACGACACAATTGAGATATCTTTATATTTTTTTTTATTCTTACGCTTTAAAAGACGTCCAATAAACCCGTTTTGGGGGTACTTTTTCCAATATTTCCCCCTTGTTTTTTAAATAAAATTTTTGTTAATTTTTTGGGGTTTTTAACATTTTACCCTTTTTTTTTTTCGCGAATTTTTTTAGGCGTTCCCAACATTTTTTGGAAAAAGTACTCAACACCCCGTGTAAATAGACCCCTTTTAACTACATTCCTAAAAATCTGAAAATTTTTGGACAAGGGGGCCCCCGCTGTACAAGGGAAAGTACAAAAACCCTTTTTTCGGCGCTTTTTTAAAGGTTTTTTTGACTCCAGCAAGTGGCGCAACCTGGCGACACGAATTTTTTTTTCACCACTTTGATGACAGGTCATTTTAATTTTGTTAAAAATTTGGGGCGTTGGCTGCAGATTTTCTCCTAAAATACTCCCCAAGGACACCTTTTTTTGAATCATTAGCATAGATCTGCGCTTTTAGAATCTAGGGCTTTGGCGTCAATGTTTTATTGCACTTTTTTACAGACAATTTTTCGATACCGGAACACCCCCAAATATAAATTTTTATATGTAAGGCCCCCCAGTTTTGTTTTGATTTTTCGATCCCCAGTGGGGCAATTTTTTTTTTATTTTTTTTACAAAAACAACGAATGAAACAATTATTAAAAATTCCAGCCACGGCGCTTTTTTCCCTTTATGGCATCTCTGAGTTTTAAATTTTTTAAACTGCCTAAATTAAAGGTAAATTTTTTTTAGTGTTTTCGCCCATTAAAAGCGTGTGATGTACAAATATAATTTGGAGGGGGAAAGGGGGGGTGGGGGGGGGGGGGGTTTCATGGCAACAAGCCCTTTTTTGGGGTTTGGGGTACAACATAAACACTCAAATGGGAAAAAAAAAATGGGTTAAAGGGCACGCGGAAACCAACTTTTCCGATGATAAAAAAAAATAATCTAAAACAGTATTTTTATTCGACTTTTTTTGGCAATTTAATTAAACATTTTTATTTTAAAATTATATGGTTTCAAAACATTTTTTTCCCCACCCGGGGTTTGCCCCACGGCTGTAAAATTAAAGAGGAAAAAGGCTTAACAAAGGGGTTTTAAATTGTTGGCTTTGCTTGAAATTAAAATTTTTGGTAGATGAAATTATTTTTTTTTTTAAACCCATGGAAACGGGCCCCCATTTTTATTTGAAGTTAGGAAATTAATAAAAAAAAGGGGTGAGAGCATTTGCCCAGACATCAGAGGGTTTTTGGGGGTTTAAATCCCCGGGGGAGGAGCACCTTTTTTAATTTAAAGTCTATGATGACTACCATCAAAAAAGCGTCATAGTCCCCCCAAATATAAATAATATCTGGACATCAGCAAAAGCAAAGCGCTTTTATTGAATTTCCCCCCTTTGGTTTAAATTTTAAAACCCCCGATGTTATGAAAAATTTTTTCCCTTTCTCTCTCTAACTCTAACCCCTTTTTGGGAAGGGGAAAAAGGAATTTAAAGGTTATGCCGATAAGCTTTAAAAACAATTTTGTGTTCCAAAAAATAAACGAAAAATTAAAAACGTAATTTTCCCATTTTTTCTGGATACTTAAAATTTTCTCCTATTATTCTACTTATATTTGAAGTTTATTAAATTACCCATCAATCGCATCCTACTGCTATTTTTTTTTTTTGCAACATTCCCAAATTAGGCCTGATGGGCACCCCCGAGTCGTAAATTCCAGTGGCAAGCGACCCCCGAAAGTTCATTTCCCTTTTTTGTAACATGCAAATGACCTTTTTAACCGACCAATTCTGTCACATGAGATATAGGCAAAACTGGTTTTTTTTTTCTTCAATTTAAATTTTTTGTGGGCTCTGAAACTAGTTTTTCATACTTAGAAAGTGTGTGACTCCCATGAAAAAAACTATTAAAAGTGTGTGGGGTAAGGGGGTTTTTAGGGTTTTAAAGTTGAAAAAAAAAAATTGGTCACATGCGTGTTTATTATAGAAATAACGGTAATTTTAAGACATTTTTTGTGTTGTTGTGTAAAAATATTTGACTTGGGTCGATGGTTTTATTTTTATGTTTAACCCTTTGGGTTTATAGAAGGGGGGACCCATGCGTGTTATGTTAGTACTTTGCAGAATTAAAAAAATGACTACACCGGGGGTTTTTAACCCCGGGGCCGGGACCCTTTGCTGTCCGGGCTTGTCTTACCAACTGGCTATGGGAGCCACCAATTTTTAAAACTGTCTAAATTTTTGGTCTGTTTTGGGACATTTTTAGAGCACACTGAAAAAAAATAGAGAATACAAACCATCCTATGCCCCAGAGTTTTTTGGGTAGACGATGTTTTAAACCTTTTTGGGTTTATAAAGGGCGACTTTGAAATCTGTTTTGTTATTAAATTTAGAAAAAATTAAAAAAGGGGACTACACCGGGGTTTTAAAACCCGGGACCTTTGCTGTCCGTACATTAATGTCAAAATGACCAAGGGAAATTTGACAGTTTTAAATTGGGGGGCTGGGTAGCTCAGCTGGTAAGAGCAAAACCCCGGGCGCAAAGGGCCCGGGTTCAAACCCCTTTTATCACTTTTTTAATTTAATACTCGTAAATATAATGTTTTAGAGTCGATATATTTTTTTTCTTGGCAAACAATGCTAAAACGTAGTCTAACGGGAAAAGTATTATACGGTCTATATTAGTATTTTTTAGTATTTTTTTAGTATTGGGATCAGGGCCCTATTTACTTTTTTAATGGGAAATTAAAAATTTGTGGGATTTTAAAAATAAAAAATAAATTTTAATTTTCCCCCTCGAATAGGGGGACCATTTCACGGAAATGATTTTTAGTTTGTTGTAATAGCATATTTAAAAAATGAGTAAAGGGGTCAGGTTTTTGGAAAAAATTTTTTGTGTTCGAAATTTTAAAATACCATCCATTATTTCGATGGCGCGTGTTTCAGTAGATCCTTTGTAAATTTACACACCACACAAACCCCCACATTGCCCTGTTTGTATAATTTTGTTTTTGCCCCCCGAGAAGTTGGCCCTTGGTGGGTTTTCATGAAACAGAAATTAAAAAATTGTCTCCACAGGGAAAATTTTTAGATCTCAGGATTTTCCCTCTCCCCGGGGGGATTCCAACCCAAATTGCATTATAGAGACGACGTAAACCCATTTAGTATGTTTTTTGCTAAATTCAGAATTTGTTAATTGAATATGATTTAAAACTTGTAAAGGGACTGCAACTAAAATAAAAAAATAAAAAGGCTTGCCAAAACCCCGGGAAATTTGCCTAAGGGCTCAAGAATTTTTCCCCGGGTTTAAACTTTTTCGGGTAGGAAATTTCTGGGGGGGGTTCAAAAAATTTTTTTTTCCAAATCAGAGGGCTCCCCGCGTTTGCATGAGCTACCTCTAAAAGGTTATTTCCCGGTTTAAAAGAAAGCCATGCAAGGGGGTTGACCAAAAGCTATTCCCAAAATGCTGGAGACAGTCCGAAATATTTTTTTGGTTTTGGAAAATTTTTTCCAAACCCAAAAACAACAGGAGGCGTGTTTTCGTGTAATATGGGATTTTGGCCCCCCCCGCCCGGGTGCCCGCCTCGGATGATCCATAAAACATTGCCCAAAGCCCGCGATAGTCATTCAAAACTTTTTAAAAAGTATAATTTTAATTTCAACTTTTTTCGCACTTCTCCCCACCTTTTGAGGATGTTTTTATTACGTTTAAGCAAGGCCGAAGGAAATTTAAACCCGAGCGTTTATTTCCCTGTTTAAAAATACAGTGTTTTTTATAAACCAAAAAGGGCTTGGTTCGGGCTCTCATGGGCCCCCTTTATTGGGTCTTACGCAAAAAGGGCACCCCGGGGAAACGAAAACGAAAGCTGAATTGAAGTTGTACTTGAAAATTTTTCACAATGGTTTTTATTTCTGATCAAAATTAAATTTTTTTTTCATGGGGATTATAAAAACAAGTAAAAAAATATTGACACAACCCAAAGAAGGCCAATGTTCATTCTGTATCAAAGTGTACTTCGTTTACGTATTTGGGCTTACGAAAATTTGGGGTTTTCTTTAAAATTTTTTTAGGGTTCTTGAATAGGGGGGAAAATAAAGTGAAGGTTTTTTCAAATGTCCCAGAAATAATAATAATAAGCAAATAGCAAACATAAAAAAATACTTCGAAAGAAATTCATTACCCTTTCCCTAAATTTTAAAACACCTTTCCTTTTGGGGTTTTTTTCTCCTTTTTACAATTATTTTTTTTTACTTCCCTTAATTAAATACGTGCCTTCTTGGGGCGTTGTAAGCCCCTTTCGTGCATTACTTTGGGTGGGCATTGGGGAACCCATTGGGTATTGGTTTTTTAAAAAATTTTTTGGGAAAGAATTTAAAGTATAGGGTATATCAGGAAAAAGTTTGTACGTTTTAAAAATTTTTTGTTTTTTATTAGGCCCCCCACCTACAAACAAATGTCATAAAAAAAAAGGCCCGGGGAAAAAATTGACTTTTTTTTATCTTTTTTTTTCAATGCTTTAAAAAAAATCGGAAGCATAAAATCAAAGTAGTCTTTGTTGTACACTATACTCCCTTCTTTTAGGGGTAAAGGACTTGATAGAAGAAAAGTGACAGTTTTTAATCGTTTGAAAAATTTTAAAAATTTTAATTTAATAATAAAAAACAGCAAATTTTTTCAGAACCCCTTTCAAATTCCCATTCTTATTAAACCATCATCAAAGGGTCAGTGAAAGGTTTTCATCAGGGGGTGGCTTTTTCGAACAGTAGCTAAAATATCATCCTTTATTAAAAAAAGTTTTTCATAACCATATCATATTATGGTAACGCAATAACCCGGGAAAAGTTACAACGTACGCACGCATAATAATTGTAAAAAATAAAATAATTTAAAATTTTGTACCAAACCCTGCCCCCAAATATGTCTTGTGGTCTTAAAAACACCCTTTTTTTTGAAAAAATAAAATTTCTCCTTAAGGCTTGGTTTTGATTCCCCCGTTTTCAGTCCGGGAAGATTTAAAACCCCCTTTTTTCATTCATCACATACTTAAAAAACCAATTTTGGGAAATTTCCCGATCATAACATTTTCTCAAACACCCTAGATCTAGCCCCCCTCTGTTTTTAAATCCCTTCCACGGGGGCGGGCTGCCCCATTTTGAAAAAATAGTCTTTTGCCGCCTCGCGGACCGGAGACCCCACTCCGGCGCCGCAAACCCTATCGGGGAAAACTTTTTGCTAAAATCGTGCAGCCCCAGACGTACATTTTCAACTGCGGCCCTCTTTGGAAAGGCTATTTTTTGAATTTCTGAGTGACAAATTTTCGAAAAAACCCCCCTCCAGTGCCTCTTTCAGGGTCCCCCTTAAAAACCAACTTAGGGCCCCTGGGCCCAAAATCCGGGGGACTCTTAAAGGGGAAAAAACTATCGCCAGCGTACAAAAATAAATAACTATGGCCCGTAGAAATGAGTCGCTGGCTCGGCGGAAAAAAACATAAAAAGTCGAAAAAAAAACTGGCTTGAAGAGTTTTAGTTTTTTTTCCCGACAAATGCGCCACGTAAAAACCGGGTATTGAGGGGGGAGGGGGTGGTGTGTATGTGTGGGAAATTTTTAAGCGACCAGGTCACAGCTGCGACACGCGCCAAGAAACGAGAGGGGAAGGGGATGAATTTATTGTATCCATTTACAAGGGTCTCCTCCCCCCCCCCCCCCTCCCTTCCCTGGCCCCAACTCACACATTCGCTCGTATAAAAAAGAACATGCGAATGAAAGGTCCTTTGAATGACAATGGATTTTGGGAGCATAGCAGAATAACTATTATCGACTTCGTGAGAGGGAAAAGGGAAATGTTGAATTTTACTACACAACTATGTCTTTACGTATTGGTAGTAGTCTGTGCAGATAAAGTTAATCAGTAGAGAATGATGAAATAAAAATGGAAATGAAGGAAAAAAGGTATATGCGCGGTATATGTCAACGCTTGAGATTGAGATAACAAAGATAGCGAGCGGGTGAAGAAAAGAGAAAGAAAAGAAACTAGACTACTTGTCCCATCTCGTATTTATTGATTGTCCACTCAGTTTTCAGAAAACAGTGGCATTTTTACGAATTTGGTGCAAAATACAGAAATAACAAACCCAAATTGTCAAACCTAGCTGTGTATAAAGCCTGGGCTTTGGGGGGGGGGGGGGGAAGGGGGGGGCAGCATAGAAAAGGTTTATCGCGAGCAACTTTTAGGAAAATTACATAACCTAACCATCAAACATTTCCAACAAAAGGCCAAAAATATCGCCCCTTTGTTTTTTATTATTCTTTATAAATAAAAGGAATTGCTTTCATTTTACACTTTGTTTTTATGGTTGGGATAAAAATTTTCATTTTCGAAGTTAGCTGAAATTTTGTGCCAATAATTGGGGGGGGGGGGGGGTCACAACGCACAACGTTATTGTTATGTTAGCTATCCCTTTTGTGCAAAAGAAGAATACATTTATTTTGTAATTTCTGGATTGTGTTCATAAAA